>JARNME010000097.1:517500-519583 GCA_030179655.1 Scaptomyza flava
TGTAGGGGGACTTCTCCTCTCCTGGCGCAGCTAACCACCTCAGATGGCAGCGAGACGAGAACGTGAGTCAACACAGTCCCGAGCTTGCAGCAACGGGGTAGGACCAGGGTAGTAGGTGTCGGATGGATTAGCTCCGTTGAGGTAGCCCCCGGCCCCCCCTCGCCAACATTTTAATAATTTTAAAAAATTTTAATAAATTCCTTTCCCTTCACGGAGCAACCAATCCAGTGTCATCGGTAGGTACGTGGGTAATACGGTATATTACGCCACCGCTTGGGTATACGGGAGTAATTTTCACACTATATGATCAGCCCAAGAGCATATCAAGGGGGCTCTATGCGGGAAGGGCTATGCGTAACAACGTTGGTTGCATAGGGTCTTTTTCTAATTAGTGTGCCCCATCCACACGGGTACGAGTTTTTTGGTCGCGTGTGGGGCCAGGGCTCAATACCAATCCACTTGTTTGTCAGCAGTCCAATGGCGGAAACGATTTCGGGCACCATCCGGGACGTGACCCTATGGGGGCCGAACGTGAACCATCTCGAACCTAGAAACCCTTTTACAGTGGGTGGACGGGCGGATAGTCGCTAAACTGGAAGAGTCGGGGATCAAGTATCGACGCGACAGTAATACAGGGGCCGACTAGGAAGGTTTTATTATTGAGGAGTTTTCCCCGCAAGGTGACCACGGGGGCGACTGCTTGACGCCCTGCGGCGAAAATAAATTTGCCTAGCCGATGGTCCACCTTGGAGTAAAGAGAATCTATTTGAGGTGTAAAGTTGGGTTTTCCTAAAAGCGGGAACAGAGGTCACGGTGAGTATGCCTCTTTGATGCCCTCGAGCTAGACACGACATTATACTATGGAAATAGACCTTTTGTGTGCCGGGTGGGACGACGACCATCAATGTGGCAAGGCTAGGTTAATTTTGGAAGCTAGTGGATTACCAGATATAGAGGAGGAGAGCAGGCCGTAATGGAACGTGGAGCCATTTGTGAGCACATCGGAGGATGACGGGTACTCAAGTCAGAGAAGGATTCCCTGGTGGAGGCACTCAACCCAGCATCGCCGGGGGGGAACGGTTCGAGATACAGCGGGGACGACGGCAAACGACAACGGTTCGGTGAGGTAGGAGGGTGTGCGTCATACCCCTTCCCTCTGCAATAACAACGTAGAACATTGTTGAAAACCAGGATAAACGATGGGCCAAGGAATTTGGCACTAGAATAAAGTAAATACTGAAACTGAATTGGTTCTCTATTTGACGAGCTGCAAGGGGTGTCTCACGTAGCCGAGCCCACCGGATCATCATGAAGAGAACGGAAGGAACTATAACCTCAGGAGAATAGAATGGGCGACAGTGACTCATACTACTTTGGTGCTACTGAAGACACACCACACTCTCTGAACCAGGGAAGGTTTGTCGCGGCGAAACTCGCTCACCAATTTCGATGGCCCGTTCCCCCCTCGTAAAAAAGAAAGTTCTTATCACATGCGAAGTAGTGTGCGATTGGTAAAAAGAATGACAATGAAAGAGCAGACATCGCCAAACATTGCGCACCTAAGAGCCATTCTATGACGAGGGAGAGTAGCCGGAGAGAATGAACCAACCCACAAACAGTTTTATTAATCTCTTTATATACTTAATCACTCTTTATTTCTTTTTTATTAACACTACCAAAGTGAATTCAAGTCCTTTTCAGCAATTAAGACTAACGATTTTGTTTTATAAATCCCCATAAATACCCAATATTGAGCGACCAATTCCTAGGTATCAGCAGGCAGAGCCGGGCCTGTGAGGGTGACAAGAGCCGCCAATCCGGGGCATGTCTTATAACCATTATACTTACGCCGAAATTGTGGCGAATACGCCCCACAAATTGGGCTGTCTTTCCGGACGAGGGACGATCTGACCGACGCCGCGGTCGCGGCCATATCATAGAGGCGTTGGAAAATTGGTCGTCGAGAGGCCACTCGTATCCTGTTTCAAGGTGGTTGACCGGGGAGCTACAAGAACAAAGGCGTACATTGAACGCGTTGCGTGACAACTTAACTGGCACGCCTACGGCAAGAAATGTTTATCAT
>JARNME010000097.1:532851-563423 GCA_030179655.1 Scaptomyza flava
AAGAGAAGGTTAAACCAAAAAAGGAGAGTGAACCGAACGCAAATGGTGGTGCAGTTTGATGAAGTGATCCAAAAGCCAACCAGTTCCTTTACTGCTTCAGGGCTTGAATTAAAAGATGTTGCGTATGTAGGCATTCGATTCAAAGGTCTTATAGACACAGGCGCGGACATATGTTTACTGCGAAGAAGCATATTTTTCAAGTTTGGGAAGTTGACGTTGAATGGTCCTGGGAAATGTTTGACGCGGATTGGAGAAAGTCAAATATAAACATTTCTAGTAATTTCTTTATACCAGTACAGATTGACAATATAGAAATAGGAGTTGAATTTCACGTAGTACCAAAGATAGAGATATTGGTTTTGCTGCTATTTAGAAAGGACAATTCTCGAGCATGTTTGATATGCAAATAAACTTCAGGAAGAACGCAATTTAAAAAACGTCCAAAAGATATGACAGAAAACTAATAAAAGTTTGCAGTCGTCATGCGCGGGATTTGTTAGCTGAGTTTAAAGACATGTGGCATGTTAGTTTCGGAAAAGGTTGATACTGAAAAAGAGGTCTCATCTTAATGATATTCATAGTACTGAGGTGAAAAATATGATACGGAAGTATGTGCCACAGAGAAACGTTAACGCACCAGTGAAAATGAAAATAATATTGACCGATGAAATTCCAGTTTATCAACAACCGAGGCGCTAGCATTTTGCGAGAAGCCAATCGTCGATAATCAAATATATGAATGGTTAGAAGAAGGCATAATACGGCCAAGTTTTTCAGAATATGCATCACCGGTAGTGTTGGTAGCAAAAAAGAATGGAAAAGAAACGCCTATGTTGCGATTACAGGAAGTTGAACGAAAAAATAGTGCGAGATAATTTCCCAATGGCTCAGATGGAGACAGTGATAAAAAAGTTCAAGGCGCAAAGTTATTTACAACTTTGGATTTAGTTAATGGGTTTTTCCATGTTCCGATAGAGCCAGATTCTCAAAATACACATCCTTCGTAACTCAGAGAGGGCATATGAGTTCTTGTATATCAAACTCACCAGCAGTTCTCACACGGTTTATAATGGCAGTACTACGCGATTTGATAAAAAATAATGATGCTGTTGAGCAAGCAGTGATATAGAAGAAGGTGTGGCAAAGCTAGGTAGAGTCTTAAAGGTAGCGGCGCAGAATGGGCTACGAATAAATTGGGAAAAGTGTCAAATTTTGCAGAGACGGGCTGATTTTTTGGGATATATAATAGAGGACAACACTATTAAGCCTAGCAATGAGAAGACCTTAGCAGTAGCAAATTTTGCTATGCCAAAGAATGCAAGGCAATCCAACGAATTTAAGGACTTACATCTATTTTCGGAAGTTTATTGAGGGATATGCAACGATAGCAAAACCGTTGTCAGACATGTTACGAAAAGACATAAAATTTGAATTCAAAGAATACAACAGATTGCGTTTAAACAACTGAAAGAAGCATTAATTAACAGACCGCGTTGAAAAAATATAATATAAATACATACCGACGCGTCAAAATGGAGCATGGAGCTGTTGTTGTTACAGAAAGATTTAGAAGACAGTTTGTTTTAACCCAGTTCAGTATATGAGTCCATAAAACAAACCCAGTGAAGAAACATATCCAGCTTATGATCTTGAGGTATTAGCAATATTGAAGCTCTGACTAAATGGCGTGTTTATGTTCTGGGAAATAGTTTTAAAATCGTTACCGATTGTAACGCTTTTACAATGACAAGGAAAAAGGAAAGACGTACCATTAAGAGTAGCGCGTTGGGCAATGTCTTACAAGATTTTAATTATGTTATTGAACATCGATCAGGACACAAAATGAAGCATGTAGATGCATTAAGCCGAGCTGCTTGCTATATGTTGTCGGAAAGTATTGTTCACAGATTGAAGAAGCGCAGTTAAAAGATGATTGGATTAAGGCTGTGTGGAAGATTGTTGAAGAAAAAGCTTATGAAGACTACGATATTATAAATGGTATATTGTTTAAGGACTCAAGCCGAGAACTTATTGTAGTACCAGCTCAAATGGAAAATGAGATCATACAGATAGCGCACAGACAAGGTCATTTCTCTTACAAAAAGACTCAGGATTTGGTTAAGAACATCTTATTTTATTCCTAAAGTTAAAGAGAAAGTTTCACGCGTATAGATAGCGGCGTTGATGTATTATTGTTAATGAGAAATCTGGAAAGAGAGAGGGGTATCTACAACCTATTGATAAAGGTGATAGACCATTGTTGACATACCCATCGACCACGTTGGACCGTTAGAAATTACTAAAAACGTTATAACGATATTTTTGTAGTGGTAGACAGCAATTTTCTAAGTATGTTTGGTTATACCCTACGCGTAGCACTGGTTTGAAGAGGTAATAAAATGTCGGGAATTACAGGCTACCACTTTTGGCAATCCATTGCAAAATAGTTTCAGATAGAGGTGCTGCATTTACTTCCAATTTGTTCCGCGAGTATGTAAAGCTCAAGTATCCACCACTTAATGATCGCCACTGGTGTTCCTCGAGGAAATGGCCAGGTAGAACGCATGCACACGATTGTGATACAATGTTTCAAAGTTGAATCAAGGAAATACAGGTACTGGTATAGGCACTTACGCAAGGTTCAGCAGATAATAAACAAGGAGAACCACGAAGTACTAAATTCTCACCTTTTAAAATATTAACTGTTCTAGAAATGCGTATCCAGAATGACCCAAAATTAAATGAATTACTCCCAAACATCGTTGATAGAAGAGTTAGGCGATAGACGTAAAAAATTACGAGACGAAACTCGTGGAAAACAGAGGTCGGAAACAAAGGAAAAAAAAAATACTTTCGATTCAAACCGCAAATCAGACAGACAGTACAGTGTTAATGATATCGTGGCTATAAAAGGACCCAGTATGGGACAGGCTTAAACTTAAGGGGACTATCTCGGACCATACAAAGTAGTCAAGGTTAACCCACATGGAAGGTATGAAGTAGTGAAGATTGGTCAAACAGAAGGACCTTAGACATCGACAGTTGTAGAGGTTCATGAAGCCATGGGTAGACCATTCGGGGCGGATGGTCCGTCATGACAGCCGAATGTAGAATCGAATATTGCGAAAGACGCGTAGTGGTAATCGATATAGTATCGATAAAGAATGCTAGTTCACAGTCGAGGTTGGTGTTGGAAGCCGTCGCTATTTTGTCAGCCTGCATTGGACGTAACTTAAGAACTCTCGAAGAATTATAAGTTGTACTATTAGAGCTTTTACCCTAATAAATAAAATGTGGGAAGCAGTCGCTATTTTTGTCAGCCATGCATTGGACGTAACTTAAGAACTCTCGAAGAATTATAAGTTGTTACTATTAGAGCTTTACCCTAATAAATTAAAATCTTAATCAATAGAAGAAAACTAAAAACCACAATTGGGGGCTCGTCCGGGCTTAAAGCTTAAGATAAAAGCAATTATAATTTGTTCGGCGAAAAGTGATCGGTTGCATCTGGTACGTGCGAAAGACGGCAGCAGCGTAGGCTGGAATTGATAACTGTACGTATTGTGCGATTAAAGTGGCTCAGGAGAAAAGACAGAAAGAAAGAAATTGGTAAAGAGCGACTGGAAAACTGGAAACTGCATACGTTTGGTCGGTGTTCTACCAAACGGAGAGCGAAGCGAAACCACGGAAAGCAGTTAAAAGTGGAAATTAAAAGGCGAAGTCACGTGGTGGAATGCAGCATGTACGTACTTGGTGAAATTGCAATAGTACGTAACGTGGTGAGATTGCAGACGTGTACCTACGGTGTGAAATTGCAAGAGAACGTAAAGGGGAGATTTCAGCGTGTACGTACGTGGTGAATTACAAGAGAACGTAACGTGGTGAGATTGCAGCGTATGCGGCCGTGGTGGAAATCTGATGCTGTGGTCATCAATAAAAAGGTCGTCGCGTAGTGAAATTGCAGCGCGCACCTTTTTTAGTAAAAGTGAGGGCAGTCCCAGGCCCCGCACAGCAGGATAAAGTGTTTGGCCAAGTACAGATCGGTAACGCAGGCGAGAAGGCCGGTGCGGTGGGACGGAAAAAGTGTTTTGCAAAGCTACAGATCGGTAACGCAGGCGAGAAGAACGGTGCGTTGGATGGAAAAGGGTTTTTGGAAAGCTACAGATCGGTAACGCAGGCGAGAAGGCCGTTGCGTTTGGATGGAAAATGGTTTACAAAGCTACAGATCGGTAACGCAGGCGAGAAGGCCGGTGGCGTTGGAAACCACAGTTATCTGCACAACGTGAGAAGGATCACACAGGAGGTAATTGGAAAACGCGACGAAAGCAAATTGTGGCAAGGGGACTACAATAGCAACATTCGCAGCAGGTAAATTGATCCGATTGTGGCTGTACTGCGTCAAGCTTGGGCGCTGAAAAGGCTTGGAAATCGGCGGCGTTTATTACCCTCGAGTTGTAACAGAGACGAGCGTTAACAGAGCAGCTGTACAGAGCTAACAGCGTGTTATACCATCGAAGGAATATCAGCGACGAACGTTAGCATAGCCTTACAGCGATAACAGGTGTTGTAGCAATCGCAGTCAGCGTTATTGCGAATATCAACTGAAGAGTATTTATAATTTTATAATCATAAGTAAACTGTAAACGGTCAAGTATGCAAGTTGATGAGATTATGGAATGCGTGTCCTTAGATTTGCGACAGAAGTTTAGCCCAGCTCATTTGCAAACTAGCGGGGTTAAACGCGATTTGCAAAACCGATTATAGTTTATTTTGGCCCCAGGAAGACGACGAAGATGAAGATGACGAATAAGTTGTTACAGCAGAAGATAGTCCAGTACCTAACCAAGCTTTACCGAACGTAGTATCGACACTGGCAAAACAAGCCATGGTTCACCTTGAAGGACGTGGAGGGCAGGTGTGTCACAATTTAGTGGTTCTGATAATGCTGATATAACTAATGGGTAGAAGAGTTGGAAGAATGTGCAAGAAACCGTGCAGGGAATAAGCTACAACTGTTTATAAATGCTAAACAGTTATTAGTTGGTTCTGCGAAGTCGTTTGTGGGAAGCCTACGCGACGTACGAAACTGGGAATCGTGAAGTCCGCTCTACTGGAAGAATTTACAGCAGAGATTCATCGAAAGTGCAGAAACGTCAGCAAAAGAAAGGGGGAATCCTGCTAGAGTTTTTGTACGCGTTATTGGAAATAGCTTAACCAATTAATTAGATTATGCTAGCATTATAGATATATTTTGTTGCAGGTGTTTCCAGACACAAAGGCACACAAAGCAATGTTGGTATCAGGCCAAGACTATTAGGAACTTGAAATCACCAGATCGAGATATATGCAAAATCTTGTAGTGGCCCTGAGCACATAAGAAAATTTGTCAGAGCTAGTGAATGTTGGTAGCGCAGGTATAGAGGCGACAATAGGAAAATCTAGAAAGTGTTTTAAATGCGGTGATGAGTCTCATTAAGAAGAATTGTACCAAAAAAGATTTCAAATGTTACAAATGTGGTAAGCCAGCCATCGTGCTGCAGAGTGCAAAGAGAAGGTTAACCAAAAAAGGAGAGTGAACCGAACGCAACTGTGGTGCAGTTTGATGAGTGATCCAAAAGCCAACCAGTTCCTTTACTGCTTCAGGGCTTGAATTAAAAGATGTTGCGTAGTAGCATTCGATTCAAAGGTCTTATAGACACAGGCGCGGACCTTATGTTTACTGCGAAGAAGCATATTTTTCAAGTTTGGGAAGTTGACGTTGAATGGTCCTGGGAAATGTTTGGACGCGGATTGGAGAAAGTCAATATAAACATTTCTAGTATTTCTTATACCAGTACAGATTGACAATATAGAAAGAGGAGTTGAATTTCACGTAATACCAGATAGAGATATTGGTTTTGATGCTATTTAGAAGGACAATTCTCGAGCATGTTGATATGCAAATAACTTCAGGAAGAACGCAATTTAAAAAACGTCCAAAAGATATGACAGAAACAATAAAAGTTTGCAGTCGTCATGCGCGGATTTGTTAGCTGAGTTTAAAGACATGTGCATGTTAGTTTCGGAAAGGTTGATACTGAAACAGAGGTCTCATCTAATGATATTCATAGTACTGAGGTGAAAAATATGATACGGAAGTATGTGCCACAGAGAAACGTTAACGCACCAGTGAAAATGAAAATAATATTGACCGATGAAATTCCAGTTTATCAACAACCGAGGCGCCTAGCATTTTGCGAGAAGCAAATCGTCGATAATCAAATTATGAATGGTTAGAAGAAGGCATAATACGGCCAAGTTTTTCAGAATATGCATCACGGTAGTGTTGGTAGCAAAAAAGAATGGAAGAAACGCCTATGTTGCGCTTACAGGAAGTTGAACGAAAAATAGTGCGAGATAATTTCCCAATGGCTCAGATGGATATAGTGATAAAAAAAGTTCAAGGCGCAAAGTTATTTACAACTTTGGATTAGTTAATGGTTTTTTCCATGTTCTGATAGAGCCAGATTCTCAAAAATACACATCCTTCGTAACTCAGAGAGGGCAATATGAGTTCTTGTATATCACACTCACCAGCAGTTCTCACACGGTTATAATGCAGTACTACGCGATTTGATAAAAAATATGATGCTGTTGAGCAAGCAGTGATATAGAAGAAGGTGTGGCAAAGCTAGGTAGAGTCTTAAAGGTAGCGGCGCAGAATGGGCTACGAATAAATTGGGAAAAGTGTCAAATTTTGCAGAGACGGGCTGATTTTTTGGGATATATAATAGAGGACACACTATTAAGCCTAGCAATGAGAAGACCTTAGCAGTAGCAAATTTTGCTATGCCAAAGAATGCAAGGCAATCCAACGAATTTTAGGACTTACAATCTTATTTCGGAAGTCTATGAGGGATATGCAACTATAGCAAAACCGTTGTCAGACATGTTACGAAAAGACTAAAATTGAATTCAAAGAATTACAACAGATTGCGTTTAAACAACTGAAAGAAGCATTATTAACAGACCGCTGTTGAAAAATATATATAAATACATACCGACGCGTCAAAATGGAGCTATGGAGCTGTTTTGTTACAGAAAGATTTAGAAGACAGTTTGTTCACCCAGTTCAGTATATGAGTCATAAAACAAAACCAGTGAAGAAAAATATCCAGCTTATGATCTTGAGGTATTAGCAATTATGAAGCTCTGACTAAATGGCGTGTTTATGTTCTGGGAATTAGTTTTAAAATCGTTACCGATTGTAACGCTTTTACAATGACAATGAAAAGAAAGACGTACCATTAAGAGTAGCGCGTTGGGCAATGTTCTTACAAGATTTTAATTATGTTATTGAACATCGATCAGGAACAAAAATGAGCATGTAGATGCATTAAGCCGAGCTGCTTGCTATATGTTGTCGGAAAGTATTGTTCACAGATTGAAAGAAGCGCAGTTAACAGATGATTGGATTAAGGCTGTGTGGAAGATTGTTGAAGAAAAAGCTTATGAAGACTTCTATATTACAAATGGTATATTGTTTAAGGACTCAAGCCGAGAACTTATGTAGTACCAGCTCAAATGGAAAATGAGATCATACAGATAGCGCACAGACAGGTCATTTCTCTTACAAAAGACTCAGGATTTGGTTAAGAAATCTTATTTTATTCCTAAAGTTAAGAGAAAGTTTCACGCGTAATAGATAGCTGCGTTGAATGGTTTATTGTTAATGAGAAATCTGGAAAGAGAGAGGGGTCTCTACAACCTATTGATAAAGGTGATAGACCATTGTTGACATACCACATCGACCACGTTGGACCGTTAGAAATTACTAAAAAAAACGTTATAACTATATTTTTGTAGTGGTAGACGCATTTTCTAAGTATGTTTGGTTATACCCTACGCGTAGCACTGGTTATGAAGAGGTATAAAATGTCTGGAATTACAGGCTACCAATTTTGGCAATCCATTGAAAATAGTTTCAGATAGAGGTGCTGCATTTACTTCCAATTTGTTCCGCGAGTTTGTAAAGCTCAAAGTATCCAACACTTAATGATCGCTACTGGTGTTCCTCCAGGAAATGGCCAGGTAGAACGCATGCACAAGATTGTGATACCAATGTTTTCAAAGTTGAATCAAGGAAATACAGGTACTTGGTATAGGCACTTACGCAAGGTTCAGCAGATAATAACAAGGGAGAACCACGAAGTACTAAAGTCTCACCTTTTAAAATATTAACTGGTCTAGAAATGCGTATCCAGAATGACCCAAAATTAAATGAATTACTCCAAACATCGTTGATAGAAGAGTTAGGCGATAGACGTAAAAAATTACGAGACGAAACTCGTGAAAACATAGGTCGGATACAAAAGGAAAAAAAAATACTTTCGATTCAAACCGCAAATCAGACAGACAGTACAGTGTTAATGATATCGTGGCTATAAAAAGGACCCAGTATGGGACAGGCTTTAAACTTAAGGGGAAGTATCTCGGACCATACAAAGTTGTCAAGGTTGGCCCACATGGAAGGTATGAAGTACTGAAGATTGGTCAAACAGAAGGACCTTATCAGACATCGACAGTTGTAGAGTTCATGAAGCCATGGGTAGACCAATTCGGGGCGAATGGTCCGTCATGACAGCCGATGTAGGAATCGAATATTTGCAAAAAGACGCGTAGTGGTAATCGATATAAGTATCGATAAAGAATGCTAGTTCACAGTCGAGGTTGGTGTGGGAAGCAGTCGCTGTTTTTGTCAGCCATGCATCGGACGTAACTTAAGAACTCTCGAAGAATTATAAGTTGTACTATTAGAGCTTTACCCTAATAAATAAAAAATCGTAATCAATAGAAGGAAAACTAAAAACCACAATTGGGGCTCGTCCGGGCTTAAAGCTTAAGATAAAAGCAATTATAATTTGTTCGGCGAAAAGTGATCGGTGCATCTGGTACGTGCGAAAGACGGCAGCAGCTTAGGCTGGAATTGATAACTGTACGTATTGTGCGATAAAGTGGCTCAGGAGAAAAGACAGAAAGAAAGAAATTGGAAGAGCGACTGGAAAACTGGAAACTGCATACGTTTGTTCGGTGTTCTACCAAAACGGAGCGAAGCGAAAACCAACGGAAAGCCGTTAAAAGTGGAAATTAAAAGGCGAAGTCACGTGGTGGAATTGCAGCATGTACGTACTTGGTGAAATTGCAATAGTACGTAACGTGGTGAGATTGCAGCGTGTACCTACGGTGTGAAATTGCAAGAGAACGTAAAGTGGTGAGATTTCAGCGTGTACGTACGTGGCGAATTTACAAGAGAACGTAACGTGGTGAGATTGCAGCGTATGCGTCCGTGGTGGAAATCTGATGCTGTGGTCATCAATAAAAAGGTCGTCGCGTAGTGAAATTGCAGCGCGCACCTTTTTTGGTAAAAGTGAGGGCAGTCCCAGGCCCCGACACAGCAGGATAAAGTGTTTTTGCCAAGCTACAGATCGGTAACGCAGGCGAGAAGGCCGGTGCGTTGGACGGAAAAGTGTTTTGCAAAGCTACAGATCGGTAACTCAGGCGAGAAGAACGGTGCGTTGGATGGAAAGGGTTTTGGAAAGCTACAGATCGGTAACGCAGGCGAGAAGGCCGGTGCGTTGGATGGAAAATGGGTTTACAAAGCTACAGATCGGTAACGCAGGCGCGAAGGCCGGTGCGTTGGAAACCACAGTTATCTGCACAACGTGAGAAGGAGTCACACAGGAGGTAATTGGAAAACGCGACGAAAGCAAATTGTGGCAAGGGGACTACAGGAGCAACATTCGCAGGCAGGTAAATTGATCCGATGTTTGGCTGTACTGCGTCAAGCTTGGGCGCTGAAAAGGCTTGGAAATCGGCGGCGTTTATTACCCTCGAGTTGTAACAGAGACGAGCGTTAACAGAGCAGCTGTACAGAGCTAACAGCGTGTTATACCATCGAAGGAATATCAGAGACGAACGTTAGCATAGCCTTACAGAGATAACAGTGTGTTGTAGCAATCGCAGTCAGCGTTATTGCGAATATCAACTGAAGAGTATTTATAATTTTATAATCATAAGTAAACTGTAAACGGTCAAGATGCAAGTTGATGAGATTATGGTAATGCGTGTCTTAGATTTGCGACAGAAGTTAGCCCAGCTCATTTGCAAACTAGCGGGGTTAAACGCGATTTGCAAACAGATTACTAGTTCATTTTGGCCACCAGGAAGACGACGAAGATGAAGATGACGAATAAGTTGTTACAGCAGAAGATAGTCCAGTACCTAACCAAGCTTTACCGAACGTAGTATCGACAATGGCAAACAAGCCATGGTTCACCTTGAAGGACGTGGAGGGCAGTGTGTCACAATTTAGTGGTTCTGATAATGCTGATATAACTAATTGGGTAGAAGAGTTGGAAGAATGTGCAGAAACCGTGCAGTGGAATAAGCTACAACTTTTTATAAATGCTAACAGTTATTAGTTGGTTCTGCGAAGTCGTTTGTGGGAAGCCTACGCGACGTACGAAACTGGGAATCGTTGAAGTCCGCTCTACTGGAAGAATTTACAGCAGAGATTCATCGAAAGTTGCAGAAACGTCAGCAAAAGAAAGGGGAATCCCTGCTAGAGTTTTTGTACGCGTTATTGGAAATAGCTTAACCAATTAAATTAGATTATGCTAGCATTATAGAATATTTTGTTGCAGGTGTTCCAGACACAAAGGCAAACAAAGCAATGTTGTATCAGGCCAAGAATATTAGGAACTTGAAACACAGATCGAGATATATGCAAAATCTTGTAGTGGTCCTGAGCAACATAAGAAAAATTTGTCAGAGCTAGTGAATGTTGGTAGCGCAGGTATAGAGGCGACAGTAGGAAAATCTAGAAAGTGTTTTAAATGCGGGATGAGTCTCATTAAGAAGAATTGTACCAAAAAAGATTTCAAATGTTACAATGTGGTAAGCCAGGCCATCGTGCTGCAGAGTGCAAAGAGAAGGTTAAACCAAAAAAGGAGAGTGAACCGAACGCAAATGTGGTGCAGTTTGATGAGTGATCCAAAAGCCAACCAGTTCCTTTACTGCTTCAGGGCTTGAATTAAAAGATGTTGCGTATGTAGGCATTCGATTCAAAGGTCTATAGACACAGGCGCGGACTTATGTTTACTGCGAAGAAGCATATTTTTCAAGTTTGGGAAGTTGACGTTGAATGGCCCTGGGAAATGTTTGACGCGGATTGGAGAAAGTCAATATAAACATTTCTAGTAGTTTCTTTATACCAGTACAGATTGACAATATAGAAATAGGAGTTGAATTTCACGTAATACCAGATAGAGATATTGGTTTTGATGCTATTTTAGAAAGGACAATTCTCGAGCATGTTGATATGCAAATAACTTCAGGAAGAACGCAATTTAAAAAACGTCCAAAGATATGACAGAAACTAATAAAAGTTTGCAGTCGTCATGCGCGGATTTGTTAGCTGAGTTTAAAGACATGTGCATGTTAGTTTCGGAAAAGGTTGATACTGAAAAAGAGGTCTCATCTTAATGATATTCATAGTACTGAGGTGAAAAATATGATACGGAAGTATGTGCCACAGAGAAACGTTAACGCACCAGTGAAAATGAAAATAATATTGACCGATGAAATTCCAGTTTATCAACAACCGAGGCGCCTAGAATTTTGCGAGAAGCAAATCGTCGATAATCAAATATATGAATGGTTAGAAGAAGGCATAATACGGCCAAGTTTTTCAGAATATGCATCACCGGTAGTGTTGGTAGCAAAAAGAATGGAAGAATCGCCTATGTTTGCGATTACAGGAAGTTGAACGAAAAAATAGTGCGAGATAATTTCCCAATGGCTCAGATGGAGACAGTGATAAAAAAGTTCAAGGCGCAAGTTATTTACAACTTTGGATTTAGTTAATGGTTTTTTTCCATGTTCCGATAGAGCCAGATTCTCAAAATACACATCCTTCGTAACTCAGAGAGGGCAATATGAGTTCTTGTATATCAAACTCACCAGCAGTTCTCACACGGTTTATAATGGCAGTACTACGCGATTGATAAAAAATAATGATGCTGTTGAGCAAGCAGTGATATAGAAGAGTGTGGCAAGCTAGGTAGAGTCTTAAAGGTAGCGGCGCAGAATGGGCTACGAATAATTGGGGAAAAGTGTCAATTTTGCAGAGACGGGCTGATTTTTTGGGATATATAATAGAGGACAACACTATTAAGCCTAGCAATGAGAAGACCTTAGCAGTAGCAAATTTTGCTATGCCAAAGAATGCAAAGGCAATCCAACGAATTTTAGGACTTACATCTTATTTTCGGAAGTTTTTGAGGGATATGCAACTATAGCAAAACCGTTGTCAGACATGTAACGAAAAGACATAAATTTGAATTCAAGAATTACAACAGATTGCGTTTAAACAACTGAAAGAAGCATTAATTAACAGACCGCTGTTGAAAAATATATATAAATACATACCGACGCGTCAAAATGGAGCTATGGAGCTGTTTTGTTACAGAAAGATTTAGAAGACAGTTTGTTTCACCCAGTTCAGTATATGAGTCATAAAACAAAACCCAGTGAAGAAAAATATCCAGCTTATGATCTTGAGGTATTAGCAATTATTGAAGCTCTGACTTAATGGCGTGTTTATGTTCTGGGAATTAGTTTTAAAATCGTTACCGATTGTAACGCTTTTACAATGACAATGAAAAGAAAGACGTACCATTAAGAGTAGCGCGTTGGGCAATGTTCTTACAAGATTTTAATTATGTTATTGAACGTCGATCAGGAACAAAAATGAAGCATGTAGATGCATTAAGCCGAGCTGCTTGCTATATGTTGTCGGAAAGTATTGTCACAGATTGAAAGAAGCGCAGTTAACAGATGATTGGATTAAGGCTGTGTGGAAGATTGTTGAAGAAAAAGCTTATGAAGACTACTATATTACAAATGGTATATTGTTTAAGGACTCAAGCCGAGAACTTATTGTAGTACCAGCTCAAATGGAAAATGAGATCATACAGATAGCGCACAGACAAGGTCATTTCTCTTACAAAAAGACTCAGGATTGGTTAAGAATCTTATTTTATTCCTAAAGTTAAAGAGAAAGTATCACGCGTAATAGATAGCTGCGTTGAATGTATTATTGTTAATGAGAAATCTGGAAAGAGAGAGGGGTATCTACAACCTATTGATAAGGTGATAGACCATTGTTTACATACCACATCGACCACGTTGGACCGTTAGAAATTACTAAAAAACGTTTTAACTATATTTTTGTAGTGGTAGACGCATTTTCTAAGTATGTTTCGTTATACTCTACGCGTAGCACTGGTTTTGAAGAGGTTATAAAATGTCTGGAATTACAGGCTACCAATTTTGGCAATCCATTGAAAATAGTTTCAGATAGAGGTGCTGCATTTACTTCCAATTTGTTCCGCGAGTATTGTAAAGCTCAAAGTATCCAACACTTAATGATCGCTACTGGTGTTCCTCGAGGAAATGGCCAGGTAGAACGCATGCACAAGATTGTGATACCAATGTTTTCAAAGTTGAATCAAGGAAATACAGGTACTTGGTATAGGCACTTACGCAAGGTTCAGCAGATAATAAACAAGGGAGAACCACGAAGTACTAAAGTCTCACCTTTTAAAATATTACTGGTCTAGAAATGCGTATCCAGAATGACCCAAAATTAAATGAATTACTCCAAACATCGTTGATAGAAGAGTTAGGCGATAGACGTAAAAATTACGAGACGAAACTCGTGAAAACAGAGGTCGGATACAAAAGGAAAAAAAAATACTTTCGATTCAAACCGCAATCAGACAGACAGTACAGTGTTAATGATATCGTGGCTATAAAAGAACCCAGTATGGGACAGGCTTAAAACTTAAGGGGAAGTATCTCGGACCATACAAAGTAGTCAAGGTTAACCCACATGGAAGGTATGAAGTAGTGAAGATTGGTCAAACAGAAGGACCTTATCAGACATCGACAGTTGTAGAGTTCATGAAGCCATGGGTAGACCAATTCGGGGCGAATGGTCCGTCATGACAGCCGAATGTAGGAATCGAATATTTGCGAAAGACGCGTAGTGGTAATCGATATAAGTATCGATAAAGAATGCTAGTTCACAGTCGAGGTTGGTGTGGGAAGCAGTCGCTATTTTTGTCAGCCATGCATCGGACGTAACTTAAGAACTCTCGAAGAATTATAAGTTGTACTATTAGAGCTATACCATAATAATAAAAAATTGAAATCAATCGAAGAAAACTAAAACTACATATAGGAAAAAAATTTTCAGATTATGTCTTTTCTGTAGAAAATTCGAAATCCTAAGCGACCACAAACCTTTAGTATGGTTAGAAAACATTAAAGACACAAATATGAAATTACAGAGATGAAAATCAGGCTAAACGAATTTGATTATGAAATTAATATTTACCAGGTAAAGACAATTATGTAGCAGATGCACTTTCAATAATTATATTAGAGGAAAATTTCATGGGAGTTACACAAGACAGCGTCACAGCAACAATACACAGCGCATGCGAAGACAATCAAAATTGCATTCAAATCACAGAAAGACCCTTAAATAATTACAACCACCAAATAGAATTTATTAAAAACAATATAGAAGAGGTAAAGAATATGAACTATTTTCACAAAACAAAATTATTATAAATTATACAGAGATGACATAGGGAGAGCAAAAGAGGTATTAAAAGAATATTTATGTGCAAAAAATAGTGTAGTATATTTCCCACACAATGGTGACTACGAAATATTCCAAAAAGCTTAAGTAGACATAATATATACAGACAATCCAATTAGGACAATAAGAGCAACCACCAATCAATTGACATCCAAACTTATTCAGACTTTAAATGAATCATTATGAAAAACCACAAGTAGCTCACAATAATTTAACTAAAACTGAAGAAACTTACAACAATTCACAGAGTATACTAAAGATATCGAAATGAGCGAGCAATGACAAGATTAGGTATCTTTAACCCAAAACTACTTAAACACGACTACTTAGAAAATGTAGATACAGAAAAGTTATTAAATACAAAAACTTCAACTTGACTCAAATCAGATACGAACGAAATCTTAATAATCTCACACATACCAAAAAACTTAACACAAACTCCTTTATACACAATAATTCCTTACCCAGACGAAGACAAAAACCTTTTAACTCAAAATATAAGAGATAATATAAAATCATAAAAATAAACATATTCAGCAACTGACATGAAAATAATACAAAACAAATGTATAGATGGTATACTTAAGCAAATAAAGATAGAATGTAAGTTCACAAAAACACACAAAATTACGACATAAATTTTGTAGAACCTAATGTTATATTAACTTGGAATTTGCCTAGACTAATGCTCAATCAAAATTGTACAAATCAAGAAATAGAAATAAACGGAAACAACATAATTAAAGCCATTAACTGTTCACTTCCAATAGAAGACATATCTGTATCTGTATATCTGTATACTTTCCGATTATACACAACAATTTACATAAGTACAACGTAACAGGAATCGAACCAATTTCGTTCATACATACAAGACAACTTACAAAAGAAATACAAAACACACAACATCCTACTAATAATAGTTTTAACCATACTCGCAATAATGTTTATCTAATATTTAAGTTCAAAATATTCCACAAGGAATGGTCATAAAATTTAAGAAAAATTAATATTTTGGCTACTTGTAATAGAACCATAGATAATTAAGTCACACTCAGCATAAGCACGTACATCCGGCGAACAGAATAAACAACAACAAACTATGCACCCTAAAAATCAGCAAAGCTATTAAAATCAATCACGCCACCCGAAAAATAAAGACATTTAAATCGATCACTCCACTTTTAGAATTATATGAGCAAAGTCCAATGTAATTTGATCCTTGAGCAAAACCCCAATTTACGACTCCTCAGAATAATCCACACCAGAGAGTTGAGCATAAATAATTTAAGCAAAGGTATAAGTCGCAAACGAGGTTCCTTCAAAATTCAAAACGCTACCATAAGTTGAGTTCTATTTTACATGTTTAACTGTAAAGACGCGTTCAATAAAGATATTTTATATTATTTTAAATAACCCGACTCCAATGATTGAATTATATATAAATTTGATTCTAGATTTATCTAGATCATTAGCTTTGCAAAGATATTTTTTTCTCAGGCATTTGTTGTACAGCTTATATAATTTTAACTAGGGGTTTCCGCCCTGCTCGCTTCGCTCGCCATTCCCCCTCGCGTTGCGCGCTCGATTTCCAATGCAAGCATTTAAAAGATTTCCGTGAATTCGACATTAACCAATTTTTTATCAGAGGCTATCACGAAAGGATTTTTTTTTTCTGTTACGCGGGATAAGACGATTCTGCTGCGCACTCCTTAGTGCGTCTTTAAAATTTCAACTCGACAATTTGCTCGAATGTGCCCGCTTCATAACATTTATAGCAGACAACTTTTGTCACGTTGCTTTTTGTAGTTGCCTCTCCATGGCTCTTCTGCCGTTGCTTTACTGCAAAGGCCTGCTCAACTGTACTTTCTCATTCTCTCTTCTCTCTCCTTCCTCTTTCAGATATATACAAAGAATTCGTACGCTGGCAAGCTGTCCGCGCGTCTCAATGACGCCAACCAAATTTTCATAGTCTGCTGCAAGACTGGAGAGTTAGATAATTACTTCGAGCTCCTCCACTATAGTGATTCCATTGCAGCCAACTTTCACTTAAGCTATTTATATATGCAGCCATGCCTTGCTGCTCCGCCATGCGTTAGTTGAGCAACTTTTTGTATAGCGAGACTTTACGTACTGGCCCGCTCGGCTGATGAATTTCGCGCAATTTCAACCATGCCTCTTTTGACACTATGAAATTCTGTATATACTCCAACTGCGATGCTTTTACACTTAGCGTGATCGTTGCCAATGCCTTACGATCCAGCGCTTTCCAGCTAACATCTTCGCCTGCCGCCGGCTGCTGTAGTTTTCCCCGACGCAACTTCCCATAGATCCGTATGTACCAACACGCTCCTCATCTGAACGCTCCGAAATCATAGTTATGTTCATCCAGCTTCTCTATTTGGTACAATGCATTCAGTTTTCTATTTGTGCGACGTTTTTAACACGCTTATATTAGCTTCACTTGTATGTATGTTTGTTTGTATGTATGTAACTCTCCTTTGGACTAAAAGCAAGTGGCTTATTACTGTCAGTATATCCCACTATTTCAAGTTCGTTCGTTGGCCGAGCGGTCTAAGGCGCGGGTCTTCGCTCCCGGACTCACCGATCGTGGGTTCTAATCCCGTCCACGGCCGAAAAAAAAATTTTTTTTTTAAATCTGCACCATGTTCAGGTTCTCTAGAACTTACAATTTTTTTTTTTTTCAGTAATTAATAGAACTAAAAATTAAAAAATAAATATAGTTTAAAAAACTAAAAACACGCTTATATAATACATCGAACTAAACAGTGAAAAATAAATATAGTTAAAAAAACTAAAAAACACGCTTTAAGAGCATATCAAACTCAAGAGTTAAAAATAATTTTTCAAATAGGCTTAAAACAATAATAAATGATAAATACTAGAATTATTGAAGAAAAAAAAAGCGTTGGGCGCTCGATGTACGAGAAATATGAACAAAGCGCCATTCAGTCGTGAATAAACTTTGATCGCATATAGAACGTCTTATGGACTATTTATTAGCACATTTTCTACATGAGGCATTCCCTGTCGCTGAACAATAGGTTATGGACCCAGAGCGTAGCTTCATGTAGTGAAAATTAATGTTACGAACTCGGAAAGGTTGCAATAAAATAATATAGTTAAAAAAACTAAAATACACGCTTTTAGAGCATATCCAACTAAAATTTTAAAAATAATTTTTCAAATAAGCTTAAAACAATAATAAATGATAAAAATTAGCATAATTGTAAAAAAAGCGTGGGGCGCTTTGTCCATATTTCTCGTACATCTAGCGCCCAACGCTTTTTTTACAAGCTTCGAGATACAGTCACGAAATTTGGTATGAAGATAGCAATTGACATCCCACAAAGATCTGCATCAAAAATGTGGATGCCACGCCCAGCCATACTGCCCCCAGCCCCCTTTCCAAAGCTTTTACAAGCTTCGAGCTAGAGTCACGAAATTTGGTATGAAGATAGCAATTGACATCCCACAAAAATCTGCATCAAAAATGTGGATGCCACGCCCAGCCATACTGCCCCCAGCCCCCCTTTCCACAGCTTTTACAAACTTCGAGCTAGAGTCACGAAATTTGGTATGAAGATAGCAATTGACATCCCACAAAGAGCTAGAGTCACCAAATTTGGAAGGAAGGCAGCAACTGACATTCCACATAGATCTGCAGAAAAACTTTGGCTGCCACGCCCAACCATTCCGCCCCAGCCCCCTTTCCCCACTTTTACAAGCTTCGAGCTAGAGTCACGAAATTTGGTATGAAGATAGCAATTGACATCCCACAAAAATCTGCATCAAAAATGTGGATGCCACGCCCACCCATACTGCCCCCAGCCCCCCTTTCCACAGCTTTTACAAGCTTCGAGCTAGAGTCACCAAATTTGGTATGAAGATAGCAATTGACATCCCACAAAGATCTGCATCAAAAATGTGGATGCCACACCCACCCATACCACCCCAAGCCCCCCTTTCCACAGCTCTTACAAACTTTGAGCTAGAGTCTTCAAATTTGGAAGGAAGATAGTTGGTGGCATCCCCATCTTTGCAAGCAGGCCTCTTTTTACCTGTTTTAATACTGGTATCGAGTATGCCGCAGTCGGTTTCGTCCGATGCGCACAGGCCTTTAGTCAGATACGAATATATAACAAGACGGGTGTTTAATTTAATTTATTAACGAAATTCTTAGTGGTACAGAATTACTACTATATATGAAAGCACTAATCACTATGACAATAGGCAAAAAAAAAAAAACAAAATGTATATATATACTCTTATAAAGAACAAAGAAATAAATAAATAAATAAAATATAACAAACTTATTGATAATAAAATTGAACAGTAGGATTAAATATTTTGAACATTAAACATTGAATGACTTTTATAAAAGTTAGGACTAAGACTATGTATGTATAAGCAATATATATATATTTTTTTATATTTTTTTTTTTTATTTTTGATGTATTTTGATTTATTTTTATTTATTTGAATTTTAAGATTGATTAAGATTTTTAAAGTGTGCTACAATCTTACGTTTAAATTGGTGTGCGCCTCTTATGGATTTAAACACATTAGGAAGACTATTCCACAGTCGAACAGCATTAATATAAAATTGTTTTTCTGCACATTCTAACCTGGATTGCAGGCGAATAAGACTTTTTACTCTTTGGGAGGAAGTAAATTTTATGTTGTCAAAAAAATTATTTTGTAAAAAATAAGAATTTTGACCTTAACCAAGGACGATAAATTTAATCCGAACAGTTTGTTGGCATAGCCCGTAACGTGGTCCGTCCTTTTCAGACCATACACGTAACGAGCAACACTATTAAATGCCACATTGAGCCTACGCTGACTAACAGCATCACAGCTGCCAAAAATTTCAATCCCATAAAAGACTATTGGTAATAGTACTGCCTTAGCGATAATAATTTTGTTTGCCCAGGAATATAATGCTGGGATATTGAAAAAAAAAAATTGTTAAGAGCTTGAATGTTATGTTAATTAACTGAGGCGCAACCACGAAGTGGACAACTGGGAAAACAGCGAATAGCCAGTATTATTCATTACATGTTTCCACACTTTACTCGCTACAATGCCAGCTGGTGCATAGTTGGCCATCATTGTTTAGCTTTTTGTTGTGACTGCAAATTGTGTGACTAACACTTATACACACGTATTTGGTCTTTGTATACTTGAAATAAACTATTCATATACTAAAATTATATATTCAGGTTTTGTTGACGATAACTAAATATTGTGACAAGGGGTATTTTTACTTGTTCCACATAGTTGTGCGTCTCATCTACGACAAACCAGCACGTTGCTTGATTTATATATTAGAATTATATATTGAAGTTTTTGTTGACGATAACTAAATATTGTGACAAGGGGTATTTTACTTTGATCTATTTGTGCATCTCGGCTGATGAATTTCGCGCAATTTCAACCATGCCTCTTTTGACACTATGAAATTCTGTATGTACTCCAACTGCGATGCTTTTACACTTAGCGTGATCGTTGCCAATGCCTTACGATCCAGCGCTTTCCAGCTAACATCTTCGCCTGCCGCCGGCTGCTGTAGTTTTCCCGACGCAACTTCCATAGATCCGTATGTACCAACACGCTCCTCATCTGAACGCTCCGAAATCATAGTTATGTTCATCCAGCTTCTCTATTTGGTACAATGCATTAATTTTTCTATTTGTGCGACGTTTTTAACACGCTTATATTAGCTTCACTTGTATGTATGTTTGTTTGTATGTATGTAACTCTCCTTTGGACTAAAGCAAGTCGCTTATTACTGTCAGTATATCCCACTATTTCAAGTTCTTTCGTTGGCCGAGCGGTCTAGGGCGCGGGTCTTCGCTCCCGGACTTACCGATCGTGGGTTCTAATCCCGTCCACGGCCGAAAAACAAAATTATGTTTAACTCTCCTTTGGACTAAAAGCAAGTGGCTTATTACTGTCAGTATATCCCACTATTTCAAGTTCGTTCGTTGGCCGAGCGGTCTAAGGCGCGGGTCTTCGCTCCCGGACTCACCGATCGTGGGTTCTAATCCCGTCCAAGGCCGAAAAAAATTTTTTTTTTTTTAAATCTGCACCATGTTCATGTTTCAGTAATTAATAGAACTAAAAATTAAAAAATAAATATAGTTTAAAAAACTAAAAAACACGCTTATATAATACATCGAACTAAACAGTGAAAAATAAATATAGTTAAAAAAACTAAAAAACACGCTTTAAGAGCATATCAAACTCAAGAGTTAAAAATAATTTTTCAAATAAGCTTAAAACAATAATAAATGATAAATACTAGAATTATTGTAGAAAAAAAAAGCGTTGGGCGCTCGATGTACGAGAAATATGGACAAAGCGCCATTCAGTCGTGAATAAACTTTGATCGCATATAGAACGTCTTATGGACTATTTATTAGCGCATTTTCTACATGAGGCATTCCCTGTCGCTGAACAAGAGGTTATGGACCCAGAGCGTAGCTTCATGTAGTGAAAAATTAATGTTACAAACTCGGAAAAGTTGCAATAAAATAAATATAGTTAAAAAAAAACTTAAAAACACGCTTTTAGAGCATATCAAACTAAAAAATTAAAAATAATTTTTCAAATAAGCTTAAAACAATAATAAATGATAAAAGTTAGCATTATTGTAAAAAAGCGTGGGGCGCTTTGTCCATATTTCTCGTACATCTAGCGCCCAATGCTTTTTTTACAATAATGCTATTTATCATTTATTATTGTTTTAAGCTTATTTGAAAAATTATTTTTAACTTTTTAGTTTGATATGCTCTAAAAGCGTGTTTTTTTTAGTTTTTTTTAACTATATTTATTTTATTGCAACCTTTCCGAGTTCGTAACATTAATTTTTCACTACATGAAGCTACGCTCTGGGCCCATAACCTCTTGTTCAGCGACAGGGAATGCCTCATGTAGAAAATGCGCTAATAAATAGTCCATAAGACGTTCTATATGCGATCAAAGTTTATTCACGACTGAATGTCATAATGTTAGCATAACAGTGCGAACATACTCATAACAGAGACTGTTAATACATTATATACTTAAGGCCTGTACGCATGAGCCCCGTAAAGCTCCCGTACAGTATACATGAGTTTTACGACCGTAACAACAAGTGTTGAAAAAATCACATATTGTGGTGGTAGGCTAATAACTTTTTCTTAATAAATCGGAAATGCAACTGTGTTTTGTATTTTTAAATTCAAAATACTGATTCACGACCAACGCGCGATACTTTTCTGTTTGAGTACAACTAACGCCCTGCTGCTGGCTGTTGTGAAAAAAGCAGGCTGCAAAACCAAAAAGCATTTTAGTGAACCCATATTTGATGGGCAGAGCTTAGATTACCAAAGATTATGCTAAACATAACCGAAACCAACTAAAAAACTCAAAGCAAATTCACCTTACAGATCTATACCTTGTAATAGATCAGTGGCAGTACAATCATGTTTATATGTTATTTAAATTGTACCTTATTAATTTATTAATATATTTTTATTCAATACTTCTTGCGCAGCATTGACTTCCAAAACAATAAGTATGGCTCTATTGGTCAACTTTGTTAATATTATCAGAAAAATGTTTAAGCCGGCTCTTGACCGACATGTTGTTGTTTTTTTACGACTGTAAATAGCTGCTGGAAGCTATTTACGGCCGTAAACATTTTAACATAACATTTTACCATAACATTTTAACATTTTCATTGTTCAACACTCCCGTACCAGCAGTAGCTACCAGAACTGCAGACCTAAAATGTAAGTACTGTACTGAAGCTGTACGGGACCATTTTTATACTCGATACCGAAGGTAAAGAGTATATTGGGTTTGTGCAATGTCCGTCGTGGTGTCTGTCCGTCTGTATGAACGCAACTTTTTTCCACACCCTTCAATCTCTCCCACAGTTTTTGAGCTAGAGCCACCAAATTTGGTGCCAAGATAGGCGATGATGACCCCCAAAAACTGCATCAAAAGTTTGGATGCCACGCCTACAAATACCGCCCTAGCTGCCCCAGCTGCCCCAACGCTTCGTCAAAAACGGGAATGAGTGTATCTTCCAGAGTTGTGGAGCTAGAGCCACCAAATTTGGCAGGAAGATAGCTTGCAACGACCCCCAAAAAACTGCATCAAAGTTTTGGAGCCACGCGCACCCCTTCCACCCCCTTTCGAAACCTTTAACAATCTTTGAGCTAGAGTCACCAAATTTTGTATGAAGGTAGCAAGTGACATTTCACATAGATCTGCAGAAAAAAATTGGATACCACGCCCACCCATACCGCCCCCAGCCCCCCTTTCAACACTTTTTACAAACTTTGAGCTAGAGTCACCAAATTTGGAAGGAAGGTAGCAATTGACACTCCACATAGATCTGCAGCAAAACTTTGGATGCCACGCCCACCCATACCGCCCCCAGCCTCCCTTTCCCCACTTTTTACAAACTTCGAGCTAGCGTCACCAAATTTGGTATGAAGATAGCAATTGACATTCCACAAGGATATGCATCAAAAATTTGAATGCCACGCCCAGCCATACTGCCCCCAGCCCACCTTTCCCCACCTTGTACAAATTTCGAGCTAGAGTCACCAAATTTGGTATGAAGATAGAAATTTACATCCTACAAAGATCTCAGAAAAAATGTGGATGCCACGCCCAGCCATACTGCCCCCAGCCCCCCTTTCCACAGCTCTTACAAACTTCGAGCTAGATTCACGAAATTTGGTATGAAGGTAGCAATTGACATTCCACATAGATCTGCAGAAAAAATGTGGATGCCACGCCCACCCATACCGCCCCCAGCCCCCCTTTCCCCACTTTTACAAACTTTGAGCTAGGGTCACCAAATTTGGAAGGAAGGCAGCAATTGACATTCCACATAGATATGCAGAAAAACTTTGGCTGCCACGCCCAACCATTCCGACCCAGCCCCGCTTTCACCACTTTTACAAGCTTCGAGATACAGTCACGAAATTTGGTATGAAGATAGCAATTGACATTCCACAAAGATCTGCATCAAAAATGTGGATGCCACGCCCACCCATACTGCCCACAGCCCCTCTTACCACAGCTTTTACAAACTTCGAGCTAGAGTCACGAAATTTGGTATGAAGATAGCAATTGACATCCCACAAAAATCTGCATCAAAAATGTGGATGC
Organism: Scaptomyza flava; assembly: GCA_030179655.1. Taxonomy (NCBI): domain Eukaryota; kingdom Metazoa; phylum Arthropoda; class Insecta; order Diptera; family Drosophilidae; genus Scaptomyza; species Scaptomyza flava. Next base: position 556,760 of record JARNME010000097.1, read on the forward strand.
CACGCCCAGCCATACTGCCCCCAGCCCCCCTTTCCACAGCTTTTACAAACTTCGAGCTAGAGTCACCAAATTTGGTATGAAGATAGCAATTGACATCCCACAAAGAGCTAGAGTCACCAAGTTTGGAAGGAAGGCAGCAACTGACATTCCACATAGATCTGCAGAAAAACTTTGGCTGCCACGCCCAACCATTCCGCCCCAGCCCCCCTTTCCCCACTTTTACAAGCTTCGAGCTAGAGTCACGAAATTTGGTATGAAGATAGCAATTGACATCCCACAAAAATCTGCATCAAAAATGTGGATGCCACGCCCACCCATACTGCCCCCAGCCCCCCTTTCCACAGCTTTTACAAGCTTCGAGCTAGAGTCACCAAATTTGGTATGAAGATAGCAATTGACATTCCACAAAGATCTGCATCAAAAATGTGGATGCCACACCCACCCATACCACCCCAAGCCCCCCTTTCCACAGCTCTTACAAACTTTGAGCTAGAGTCTTCAAATTTGGAAGGAAGATAGTTGGTGGCATCCCCATCTTTGCAAGCAGGCCTCTTTTTACCTGTTTTAATACTGGTATCGAGTATGCCGCAGTCGGTTTCGTCCGACTGCAACGTTTCCACTTATTTTATATGAAGTTTTTGATGTACGGGAGCTGTACAGGCGTCTGCGTACAGGCCTTTAGTCAGATACGAATAATATAACAAGACGGGTGTTTAATTTAATTTATTAACGAAATTCTTAGTGGTACAGAATTACTACTATATATGAAAGCACTAATCACTATGACAATAGGCAAAAGAAAAAACAAAATGTATATATATACTCTTATAAAGAACAAAGAAATAAATAAATAAATAAAATATTAACAAACTTATTGATAATAAAATTGAACAGTAGGATTAAATATTTTGAACATTAAACATTGAATGACTTTTATAAAAGTTAGGACTAAGACTATGTATGTTTAAGCAAATATATATATATTTTTTTTATATTTTTTTTTTTTATTTTGATGTATTTTGATTTATTTTTATTTATTTGAATTTTAAGATTGATTAGATTTTTAAAGTGTGCTACAATCTTACGTTTAAATTGGTGTGCGCCTCTTATGGATTTAAACACATTAGGAAGACTATTCCACAGTCGAACAGCTTTAATATAAAATTGTTTTTCTGCACATTCTAACCTGGATTGCAGGCGAATAAGACTTTTTACTCTTTGGGAGGAAGTAAATTTTATGTTGTCAAAAAAATTATTTTGTAAAAAAATAAGAATTTTGACCTTAACCAAGGACGATAAATTTAATCCGAACAGTTTGTTGGCATAGCCCGTAACGTGGTCCGTCCTTTTCAGACCATACACGTAACGAGCAACACTATTAAATGCCACATTGAGCCTACGCTGACTAACAGCATCACAGCTGCCAAAAATTTCAATCCCATAAAAGACTATTGGTAATAGTACTGCCTTAGCGATAATAATTTTTGTTTGCCCAGGAATATAATGCTGGGATATTGAAAAAAAAAATTGTTAAGAGCTTGAATGTTATGTTAATTAACTGAGGCGCAACCACGAAGTGGACAACTGGGAAAACAGCGAATAGCCAGTATTATTCATTACATGTTTCCACACTTTACTCGCTACAATGCCAGCTGGTGCATAGTTGGCCATCATTGTTTAGCTTTTTGTTGTGACTGCAAATTGTGTGACTAACACTTATACACACGTATTTGGTCTTTGTATACTTGAAATAAACTATTCATATACTAAAATTATATATTCAGGTTTTTGTTGACGATAACTAAATATTGTGACAAGGGGTATTTTTACTTTGTTCCACATATTTGTGCGTCTCATCTACGACAAACCAGCACGTTGCTTGATTTATATATTAGAATTATATATTGAAGTTTTTGTTGACGATAACTAAATATTGTGACAAGGGGTATTTTTACTTTGATCTATTTGTGCATCTCGGCTGATGAATTTCGCGCAATTTCAACCATGCCTCTTTTGACACTATGAAATTCTGTATGTACTCCAACTGCGATGCTTTTACACTTAGCGTGATCGTTGCCAATGCCTTACGATCCAGCGCTTTCCAGCTAACATCTTCGCCTGCCGCCGGCTGCTGTAGTTTTCCCGACGCAACTTCCCATAGATCCGTATGTACCAACACGCTCCTCATCTGAACGCTCCGAAATCATAGTTATGTTCATCCAGCTTCTCTATTTGGTACAATGCATTCATTTTTCTATTTGTGCGACGTTTTAACACGCTTATATTAGCTTCACTTGTATGTATGTTTGTTTGTATGTATGTAACTCTCCTTTGGACTAAAGCAAGTCGCTTATTACTGTCAGTATATCCCACTATTTCAAGTTCTTTCGTTGGCCGAGTGGTCTAGGGCGCGGGTCTTCGCTCCCGGACTTACCGATCGTGGGTTCTAATCCCGTCCACGGCCGAAAAACAAAATTATGTTTAACTCTCCTTTGGACTAAAAGCAAGTGGCTTATTACTGTCAGTATATCCCACTATTTCAAGTTCGTTCGTTGGCCGAGCGGTCTAAGGCGCGGGTCTTCGCTCCCGGACTCACCGATCGTGGGTTCTAATCCCGTCCAAGGCCGAAAAAAAAATTTTTTTTTTTAAATCTGCACCATGTTCATGTTTCAGTAATTAATAGAACTAAAAATTAAAAAATAAATATAGTTTAATAAACTAAAAAACACGCTTATATAATACATCGAACTAAACAGTGAAAAATAATATAGTTAAAAAAACTAAAAAACACGCTTTAAGAGCATATCAAACTCAAGAGTTAAAATAATTTTTCAAATAAGCTTAAAACAATAATAATGATAAATACTAGAATTATTGTAGAAAAAAAAAGCGTGGGCGCTCGATGTACGAGAAATATGGACAAAGCGCCATTCAGTCGTGAATAAACTTTGATCGCATATAGAACGTCTTATGGACTATTTATTAGCGCATTTTCTACATGAGGCATTCCCTGTCGCTGAACAAGAGGTTATGGACCCAGAGCGTAGCTTCATGTAGTGAAAAATTAATGTTACAAACTCGGAAAAGTTGCAATAAAATAAATATAGTTAAAAAAAAACTTAAAAACACGCTTTTAGAGCATATCAAACTAAAAATTAAAAATAATTTTTCAAATAAGCTTAAACAATAATAAATGATAAAGTTAGCATTATTGTAAAAAAGCGTGGGGCGCTTTGTCCATATTTCTCGTACATCTAGCGCCCAATGCTTTTTTTACAATAATGCTATTTATCATTTATTATTGTTTTAAGCTTATTTGAAAAATTATTTTTAACTTTTTAGTTTGATATGCTCTAAAAGCGTGTTTTTTTTTAGTTTTTTTTAACTATATTTATTTTATTGCAACCTTTCCGAGTTCGTAACATTAATTTTTCACTACATGAAGCTACGCTCTGGGCCCATAACCTCTTGTTCAGCGACAGGGAATGCCTCATGTAGAAATGCGCTAATAAATAGTCCATAAGACGTTCTATATGCGATCAAAGTTTATTCACGACTGAATGTCATAATGTTAGCATAACAGTGCGAACATACTCATAACAGAGACTGTTAATACATTATATACTTAAGGCCTGTACGCATGAGCCCCGTAAAGCTCCCGTACAGTATACATGAGTTTTACGACCGTAACAACAAGTGTTGAAAAAATCACATATTGTGGTGGTAGGCTAATAACTTTTTCTTAATAATCGGAAATGCAACTGTGTTTTGTATACTTAAATTCAAAATACTGATTCACGACCAACGCGCGATACTTTTCTGTTTGAGTACAACTAACGCCCTGCTGCTGGCTGTTGTGAAAAAAGCAGGCTGCAAAACCAAAAAGCATTTTGTGAACCCATATTTGATGGGCAGAGCTTAGATTACCAAAGATTATGCTAAACATAACCGAAACCAACTAAAAAACTCAAAGCAAATTCACCTTACAGATCTATACCTTGTAATAGATCAGTGGCAGTACAATCATGTTTATATGTTATTTAAATTGTACCTTATTAATTTATTAATATATTTTTATTCAATACTTCTTGCGCAGCATTGACTTCCAAAACAATAAGTATGGCTCTATTGGTCAACTTTGTTAATATTATCAGAAAAATGTTTAAGCCGGCTCTTGACCGACATGTTGTTGTTTTTTTACGACTGTAAATAGCTGCTGGAAGCTATTTACGGCCGTAAACATTTTAACATAACATTTTACCATAACATTTTAACATTTTCATTGTTCAACACTCCCGTACCAGCAGTAGCTACCAGAACTGCAGACCTAAAATGTAAGTACTGTACTGAAGCTGTACGGGACCATTTTTTATACTCGATACCGAAGGTAAAGAGGTATATTGGGTTTGTGCAATGTCCGTCGTGGTGTCTGTCCGTCTGTCCGTCTGTATGAACGCAACTTTTTTCCACACCCTTCAATCTCTCCCACAGTTTTTGAGCTAGAGCCACCAAATTTGGTGCCAAGATAGGCGATGATGACCCCCAAAACTGCATCAAAAGTTGGATGCCACGCCTACCAATACCGCCCTAGCTGCCCCAGCTGCCCCAACGCTTCGTCAAAAACGGGAATGAGTGTATCTTCCAGAGTTGTGGAGCTAGAGCCACCAAATTTGGCAGGAAGATAGCTTGCAACGACCCCCAAAAAACTGCATCAAAGTTTTGGAGCCACGCGCACCCCTTCCACCCCCTTTCGAAACCTTTAACAATCTTTGAGCTAGAGTCACCAAATTTTGTATGAAGGTAGCAAGTGACATTTCACATAGATCTGCAGAAAAAATTTGGATACCACGCCCACCCATACCGCCCCCAGCCCCCCTTTCAACACTTTTTACAAACTTTGAGCTAGAGTCACCAAATTTGGAAGGAAGGTAGCAATTGACACTCCACATAGATCTGCAGCAAAACTTTGGATGCCACGCCCACCCATACCGCCCCCAGCCTCCCTTTCCCCACTTTTTACAAACTTCGAGCTAGCGTCACCAAATTTGGTATGAAGATAGCAATTGACATTCCACAAGGATATGCATCAAAAATTTGAATGCCACGCCCAGCCATACTGCCCCCAGCCCACCTTTCCCCACCTTGTACAAATTTCGAGCTAGAGTCACCAAATTTGGTATGAAGATAGAAATTTACATCCTACAAAGATCTGCAGAAAAAATGTGGATGCCACGCCCAGCCATACTGCCCCCAGCCCCCTTTCCACAGCTCTTACAAACTTCGAGCTAGATTCACGAAATTTGGTATGAAGGTAGCAATTGACATTCCACATAGATCTGCAGAAAAAATGTGGATGCCACGCCCACCCATACCGCCCCCAGCCCCCCTTTCCCCACTTTTTACAAACTTTGAGCTAGGGTCACCAAATTTGGAAGGAAGGCAGCAATTGACATTCCACATAGATATGCAGAAAAACTTTGGCTGCCACGCCCAACCATTCCGACCCAGCCCCGCTTTCCCCACTTTTACAAGCTTCGAGATACAGTCACGAAATTTGGTATGAAGATAGCAATTGACATCCCACAAAGATCTGCATCAAAAATGTGGATGCCACGCCCAGCCATACTGCCCCCAGCCCCCCTTTCCACAGCTTTACAAGCTTCGAGCTACAGTCACGAAATTTGGTATGAAGATAGCAATTGACATCCCACAAAGATCTGCATCAAAATGTGGATGCCACACCCACCCATACCACCCCAAGCCCCCCTTTCCACAGCTCTTACAAACTTTGAGCTAGAGTCTTCAAATTTGGAAGGAAGATAGTTGGTGGCATCCCCATCTGCATCGGAGAATCTTTAAGGCAGCGTACACCCTGCCGCATCCGTACCCCTTTGCAAGCAGGCCTCTTTTTACCTGTTTTAATACTGGTATCGAGTATGCCGCAGTCGATGCGTCCGACTGCAACGTTTCCACTTGTTTTATATGAAGTTTTTGCTATACGGGAGCTGTGCAGGCGTCTGTGTACAGGCCTTTAGTCAGATACGAATAATGTAACAAGACGGGTGCTTAATTTAATTTATTAACGAAATTCTTAGTGGTACAGAATTACTACTATATATGAAAGCACTAATCACTATGACAATAGGCAAAAAGAAAAAACAAAATGTATATATATACTCTTATAAAGAACAAAGAAATAAATATATATATAAAATATTAACAAACTTATTGATAGTAAAATTGAACAGTAGGATTAAATATTTGAACATTAAACATTGAATGACTTTTATAAAAGTTAGGACTAAGACTATGTATGTATAAGCATATATATATATATTTTTTTTTTTATTTTTTTTTTTTTTTTGATGTATTTTGATTTATTTTTATTTATTTGAATTTTAAGATTGATTAAGATTTTTAAAGTGTGCTACAATCTTACGTTTAAATTGGTGTGCGCCTCTTATGGATTTAAACACATTAGGAAGACTATTCCACAGTCGAACAGCATTAATATAAAATTGTTTTTCTGCACATTCTAACCTGGATTGCAGGCGAATAAGACTTTTTACACTTTGGGAGGAAGTAAATTTTATGTTGTCAAAAAAATTATTTTGTAAAAAAATAAGAATTTTGACCTTAACCAAGGACGATAATTTAATCCGAA
>JARNME010000098.1:0-41184 GCA_030179655.1 Scaptomyza flava
CATTAAATTTTTGTTATCTCTATATACATATATAAAAGAGTTTGTCCTGATGATAATGGAAGAGCCACAGCCTAAACGAAAAGAGCTAGAAGGCTGAAATTTTCACACAATTTTCCATGCAGGTAGGATGTGAGCACTAAGAAGGGAATTTGTATTTGGACAACTCCTTCAAGTACCTCCCATACGATTTGGAGCACTTTTTACCCATTTTAAAAAACAAATTACAATTACAACAAGTACCCATTCCACTACTGTCGCCTGATTGTCGCACAAGCTGAGGGTTTGATCGCAAGCGAGAATACAAAAACAAAACAAATGCGCAGTGACGCCTTCGCGTCGCACAAGCAAAGTCATAAAAAAAGGTTCGACACTTGCAAAAACGAAACGGATATCTGCTTCTTAATGAATAAGTGCATACACAATTAAGTGAACAATGCGCTTGAAAATAATTTCATAATTTTATGTACATGTATCATTCGCACAGTGCATTTTTTTTTTTTTTTTTTTTTTTTCAAATTTTTGTGCCTTTGACAATTGATTTACGACCCAAGAAGCGTTTGTTGTTGTTGTCAGTTTTATTGTTGGGCCCGCACTGCTACTTTTTGTTGGTGCCATTGATTGTAAAAAAACAACAACAACATAACAAAACTTGTGCGTCTAAAAAAATTTCCCACACCAGAATATGTTTTGGGGTGGATTCGCCCAATTGCTGCTTATATAACTTAGACAAAACGTAACACACTAACATTTATTGATATATTATTGATATACAATTTTCAATAAGCAAAGGGCGTTCACATAAGCGCGTGTGTTGCTCTTATGATAATCAGATAATTTGAAATCTCGCTCCGATCATGCGCCTTTGTTGTTGCTTAATTACGTTCACTCTCTATTATGTGTGCGCGCTTTGCATGTCAATCATAAAGTTTAATAACCTTACCTCCTCCGCACACACACTAAACTAGAGCTAAAGGCAATATACAATTCACTTAACTGCAGCCTCTTAGATATGTTTTGCATTGATTCAGTGCGTGTGAAGAAGGTAGCGATACTAAGCTCTTTGTTTGACTTGCAGAGCGCGCGCATTGATAAGAGAATTAGCCGAAATAGCCAACAACGAAGGCGCGATTTAAAAATAATTTGTCATCTAGCGCCGAACATGAAGAGCGATGCGCGAGCGAATCTGAAAACAAGTAAGAAGGTTTTAGTCGAGAAATCCCGACTAAAAGATACCCTGAATCCGTGTATTAAATGACTTGCAGAAGTGAGTTTTTCTTGACTTTAACTTTAATCTAAATTATCTCCAGTGTTTCCTAACCGATTTGGATCAAATTTTCATGGAAGTTATAAAGTTATCCATAGTTTCAACTTCTATTTTGAAATTTTCTTAATTCGAGATTTTTTCGTTATCGATTCCATATGTATATCGAAAGCAAGAATAGTTATCGATCATTTGAAATAAAGTTGATCAGCCTATGGCTTAGGAGAAGTTATGTTCCAAATTTGAAGTCACTAGGTCTTTTAGTCTTTGAGATTGACGCGATCATACATACGGACGAACGGACGGACAGACGGACAGAAGGACAGAAGGTCATGGCTATATCGACATGGCTGTTGATGCTGATCAAGTATATATATTTTTTATATGGGGTTGGAGATGCTTCTTTCTGCCTGCTCAAAACAATTATACCCTTTTTTATCCATTTCATGGTTCAGGGTATAAAAAAATTTAATATTTTACGCATCGATTGCTTTCAAAACAAAGTTTTGCAGATAATTTGTATCGGAATAAAAGGCCGTTGTTGTTTTTTAATGGTGTTTAGTTTATTTCCCCATCAATTTTCTCCTACGTCGTTTCGGCTTATATTAAGCCTTCTTCAGGGAGCCTGCATAACATTTTGTGTTTTTATAATTAAAATACAAAAACAAATATTAAAAACAACCACTTATGAATACATACATACATCTTTTTCACTAAAACCTTACAGCATTGTCATCACATTTAAATTAAAAATAAATTTAAAATTGCACTACTTTCTATCGACGTTGGTCGTTTTTGTACGTTTTGCATGTTTGCTGCTGCAGTCATCTGTTATTACTGTCGAATAAATGTTGTTTGTCTGTTCTAAGTCTTCTTTGTGGTTCACAGCGTTCATGCTGCTTTGTTGTATTCGTAAGCTTTCTAACGTCAGTCTCGTTCTCTCTCTCCGTTCAATGTCCAACAGTTTAGCGTTTTTCTCATCCCCCCGGTGTTCGTTGAGTCTCGCTCCAAACGCTCTCTTGGTTGTCCCGATATAGACACCGTTACATCGCTCTCCCTCTCTTCCCATGCAGCTGATTTGGTAAATGACGTTTTGTTGTTGTTCCTTTTCGATCTTGTCTTTCGTATTCGTAAACAATCTACGTGTATTTTTGTGCGCTTTATATGCATATGTTAGGTGTTTGGTAGCATCAGCTGGCATAATTTTCGCGAGTGTTTGTTTATTAGTTAAATGTTCTATATATGGTATGCTCACGTATTGGTTAATTTTTTCTTCGTTCGAATTGTCGTTTTGTTCTTTTAAGATTTTGTTGTTTTCGTTTGTGATTTCTAGTATTATGTTGTCCACTAATCGTTCCGGGTAGCTGTTCTTTAATAATATAGATTTTAATTTTATATATATTTCGGGCCTGTGTTGTTCGTCGCTCAGTGTGTATGATATTCTGACCATGTTTTTTGCAGTGTTTATTTTTTGGTTCATTGGCTGGTGTGAGTGGAAACTCATAATCCTATTTGATGCGATCGTCTTGGTATACCATTTGAATCCGATGTTTTTCCTATTTCTTGTTAGTTCCGTGTCAAGATAAGCAATTTTGTTGTTCAGTTCCTTTTCCATTGTAAATTGTATTCTTATGTGTTGCTTATTGAGTGTGTCAAGTATGTGTTGTGCATCCTTTTCTTTTAATATGCATATGATGTCATCTACGTACTTGTATATATGTTTGATGTGTATGTTATTTTTGGCTAAGTCCTGTATTGCGTTGTCTAATATCTTGTCTAGTACAATGTTCGCTATGATGGGGGAGATGGGGTTGCCCATGGGCATACCAAAAATCTGGTGGTAAGTTTTGTTGTTGTATGTCAGGTAGTTGTTATCGATTAAAATAAAGTCAAGTATTTCCTTAAACTTTTTCCTGGTATCTGTGTATGTTCTGTAATCTCCGTCCATCTACCCATTATGGTTTGTATTGCTGTGCTTATGGGTATATTTGTAAATAATGATACCACGTCGAACGATACGAGTCTATCATCATTTTCAATTTTTTCGTTTTGAGTTTCCTTGTAATTGTACCGCGTTCAGTATATTGTATTGTTTTGAAGTTATATTATTAAAATGTTGCCTATATGTTTTGCCAATTTGTAACATGGTACGTTCGTCGATGATGCTATTGGTCTTAGGGGTGTGTCTTTTTATGTATTTTAGGTAATCCGTATAATCTGGGAGCGTGCCCACTTGAACAGTATAGTGTCGCTTTTAATTTGTAATCTATATAGTTTTGTTTGTACAGGTCATTTACGATAGTGTTGTTTTTCCTTATTAGTAGTTGTGTTGGATCCTTTCTCACTGTTTTGTGTGTAGATTTATCCTCCAATAGGCTTTCCATTTTGTTATGATAGTCTTTTTTATACATCACTACAGTTTTGTTCCCTTTATCTGCCTGTGTTATCACTATTTTGTCCTTATGTTCCTTAATTAAATTCTCAGTATTTTTTGCTATTGTTAGGATAACTTTTTCTTTTTGGTCTGGTCTTCTGCTGTGTTTGAAATTATGTATAGCACCTGTAAGCTTTCCCCTCGCAGCATCCTTCAAAGTTTTCTTATATTTTGTAGCCACAGTAAGAGAACAGAGAGAAGAAATATGACTGTTTATGGTACTCACTACAAGAAACATGAACAGCTGAGGGATTATATGCATGTCTGCATCACAAAGAGCGGCTTTAAGCTTAATCAGCGCGCGCGTCGCTCTTATGACTGCTGCTAGATATAAAATAATTTGAATGCAATCATGCGTCTTTGTTGTTATTTACGCTCACTCTTTTGTTTATGCGCGCGCTCTGCATGTCAAACATAAATTTTAATATCCCTATCTCCTCCGCACTCACTAAGCTAAGCTTGCCATAACTAAGAGGCTGCAGTTAAGGGAATGGCATTGCCTAATTTGCACCACCCATACCTAGCTCTTAAGTGCAAGCGTTGTATGTTAGAGCTCGGTGTCTGTTGCTTAGAGGAATAACTGTAATGCTCTTTCCAACATTATGTTTTTGCATACAATGGTAAGAGAATTGGTTTTGCATTTAAGTTCATATATAATGTGAACAAAGAAAGTTAATTTTCGTTTCAGTGAATTTTTTAATATTGTTTATATTAAGGATAATAATAAAATCGAAAGTTACTTTTTGAATCAGTGAGTTTTTCAATATTCTGATTTTCGTATTATATACCATATATACATTCCTTTAAAATGACGTATATATACAAGTTCATTTTAAATACGTATTTTATGATAAGTTATAATAAAATTGAATTGCTATTATTTAAATATTTAAATAACGATCAACGTATTTTATTTCTTTTGTTGTTTTTAAACACAAGAAAATTAAGTCGATTTTCGACTTAATAATTGAAGCAACATTATATATAGTTGTCTTCTATTTTGCATATTATATAATAGTTATATAGACGCTGCTTTAGTGCATTTAAAAATCAAATAAAACTAAGCAGTATGAATATTCTATTAAATTAATACAAGTTGGTATATTCAATTTTATTGAATTCTATACTTTGTATAGACGCTGTAACGTTGCACAGTGAAGTCAATTTTTGACTTATTTTGAAGTATTTATTTATTTATAATACTTACTTTAAATTAAGTTAATAATTTGTTTTGTTGCTTTTTTTTCAACAAAATTAACAGTCGATTTTAGACCTAATAATTGAAGCAACATTATATGTATGTAGTTGTCTTCTATTTTGCATATTATATAATAGTTATATAGACGCTGCTTTAGTGCATTTAAAAATCATATAAAACTAAGCAGTCTGAATATTCTATTAAATTAATATAATTTGGTACATTCAAATTTATTGAATTCTATACTTACGTATAGACACTGTAACGTTGTGCAGTGAAGTCAATTTTTGACTAATTTTGAAGTATTTATTTATTTATAATACTTACATTAAATTAAGTTGTTAATTTGTTTTGTTGTTTTTTTTTTCAACAAAATTAATAAGTCGATTTTAGACTTAATAATTGAAGCAACATTATATATAGTTGTCTTCTATATTGCATATTATATAATAGTTATATAAACGCTGCTTTAGTGCATTTAAAAGTCAAATAAAACTTAGCAGCCTGAATATTCTATTACAAAAATATAAGTTGGTATATTCAATTTTATTGAATTCTATACTTACGTATAGACACTGTAACGTTGTAACAATCGTTTTACAGTGAAGTCAATTGACTCACAGCCAAATTAAAATATGTCTATTGAAGCTTTAGATATTAGTGGTGTTTTGGTGCCGCATTCAGTTGTTGCCATAATTGGTGATGGAGCCTGTCTTTTTAGATCTATTTCCTACCTTTTATTTGGTAGGCAAGCCTTCCATGGCACCATACGCCAAAATATTGTTGAACATGTTGTAACCAACTGGCAAACTTTTGCTTGCTTCAGCATAAACTTAATGGAGAGTGTATAGCTCTTCTGAACAATATGAGTGCGCTATGTCATACTCATATACTTATGGTACTGCATGTGAGCTTCAAGCAGCAGCAGCAATTTTTGCTGTACATTTTCAAGTTTTTCAGAATGGAAATTTATTACAAGCATTCGGAAATAATATGCATCCTGTAAAAAGATTGCGTTATACCGGTCCATTAATGAATGGACATTTTGATGTTTATATTCCTTTAGAGGAAGTATTAACTCAAGATTCTGATTCGTCAAGTGAATGTATAACTGAAAATGTTAAGAATCCTGTTAAAAGACGTAGTCGGTTCACCGGCAAAACAGAAAATAAGGTAAAAAAAACGTTCATTAGAAAAAATAGTGATATCAATAGGGGTAAGCGCATAGAAGCATCAAAAAGATATCGTGTTAATAATCCTGATGTTATTTAAGTTGTAGTGAGAAGAGATCAGTCTAAGAATCCTGAAGCTCATAGAGTTGTAGTGAGAAGACATCAGGCTAATAATCCTGATGCACGTCAAGAAAGGCGTTTGCGTGCATGGAGTGTTAAAGCCATGTCTGGCTTAAACTATGATTTTGAAATAGCTTACAAGTCAGATAAAATTACTCAACTTGGTAGTATGAATTTGATATGCAAACATTGTAATGCTTTAAAATGGAAAAATGAGCCTTTGGGTATCTGTTGCAAGGCAGGAAAAGTTAAGCTTTCACAAAATGAAAGTTTGCCTGATACACTTAAAAGGTTAATAATTGGTGGACACCCCAAGCATGATCATTTCATTGATCGTATAAGAAAGTATAACAGCTGCTTTCAAATGACTTCTTTTGGAAGTACAAAATTATAAATGAAAGTTGGTCAACCTTTAAAGTCCAAGGACAAGTGTATCACTTAATTGGTAGTGTCCGACCTTTGCCAAATGAAGAAATGCAGTTTCTTCAAATTTATTTTGTTGGTGATGATGAAAAGGAAGCTCAACTACGTTGCAAAAATATTTCAAATGTTGATTTAAGCGTAGTAAAGGATCTTCATTGTATGTTTCATCATCATAATCGTTATGTTAAAGATCTAAAAATGGCTCTCAATAAAATACCAACAAGTACTAAAGACTATAAATTGATTACACATGCTGATCGAACACCTGCTGGTGCTCACAAAAGGCTTTACAATGCACCTCAATCAAGCGAAGTAGCTTTAGTTATTGTTGGTCAGCAATTTGCAAAGCGCGATATTATTATTGAAAGCCATAATAATAAATTACATCGTATAAGTGAGGTGCATCGATCATACGATGCCTTACAGGACCCTTTGCTATTTCCTTATGGCGAAGATGGCTATTCAGTGGATATACCACAATGGAATCCATTATTAAAAAAAAAGGAACCAAAAAAAAAGATATCTGCGTTAAGCTTTTACAGCTATAAAATAATGATTCGTCAATCTGAGATAAATCATTTAATATATTGTCGTTCCCTTTAAAGTCAGTTTTTGGTTGATATGTATGCTAAAATTGAAACAGAAAGATTAAATTATATTCGCTACAATCAAGCGAAACTCAGAGCAGATAGCTATATACATCTACAAGATGCAATAGGCCAACAAGATGTTGTCGCAGCTCAACTTGGTCAGATGGTAATTTTACCATCTTCTTTTACAAGCTCTGCACGATATATGCATGAAAAGACTCAAGATGCTATGACATATGTTCGCCATTATGGGCGACCAGATCTTTTCATAACATTCACATGCAATCCACAATGGTATGACACAAAAAGTGATTTATTACCGGGTCAAAAACCGCATGATCGTCACGATATTATAGCTCGAGTTTTTGGTTTAAAAGTTTAATGTCACTATTGATAAAAGGTTCTTTGTTTGGAAGCGTGCAATGTTTCATGTACTCTGTGGAATGGCAAAAGCGGGGCTTACCACATATATATATTCTACTTTGGCTAGAAAATAAAATAAGACCAGATAAAATTGATAAAATTATCTGTGCCGAAATACCAAACGCAGATGAGGATCCTTTGTTATTTAACATTGTTAAGTCAAATATGATTCATGGTCCTTGCGGTGCATTTAATAATAAATCGCCATGCATGAAAAATGGAAAATGTACCAAAAGGTTTCCTCGACAATTACTTAAAGAAACTGTGACTGGAAAAGATAGTTACCCTCTATATCGTAGAAGAGCGATAGAAGATGGTGGTAATGCAATTAATATAAATGGTAATTGCATAGATAATCGTTGGGTTGTGCCTTATAACTGTGTAACATTTGAAGCTCACATAAATGTTGAGTATTGTAGTTCTGTAAAGTCTATTAAATACATTTGTAAATATGTTAACAAGGGCAGTGATCAAGCATCATTTACTCTTGAAAACCAACGTTATGAAATTAATATGTACGAAAGTGGCCGTTATATAAGTAGCTCAGAAGCGGTATGGAGAGTCCTTGCATTTTTCATGCATGAACGTTTTCCGGCTATTACACACTTAGCTGTTCATTTAGAAAATGGTCAACGGATATATTTTAACCCCAATAATCCGCAACAATTACTTGACAGATTAAGCACTACACACAAAACCACTTTGCTAGCCTTCTTTGAGCTATGCACACGTGATGAGTTTGCAAGAACGCTTCTATATTGTGAAGTTCCATCGTATTTTACATGGAACAATAAAGAATTTCAAAGAAGAAAACGAGGGCATGATGTACCAAATTTTCCTAGAGTTAAAAGAGATTCAGCTTTGGGAAGAGTTTACACTATTCATCCTAATAATACAGAATGTTTTTATTTAAGACTTTTATTACATTTTGTAAGGGGCCCAACTTCATTTTTAAATTTAAAAACCGTTAATGGTATAGCATACGCATCATTTCAATTGGCGTGTAAAGCTCTAGGAGAACTAGAAGATGATAAGCACTGGGATTAAACTATAGCCGAAACTGTCATATGTCAAAATCCTACAAAACTGAGAGAACTTTTTGCAATAATGTAAGTTTTTGTCAAATTTCGGATGCCCTTAAACTTTGGAATATTTTAAGAGTCTTTCATATTTCACAAGACAGAAATATTGATCAAAGTATTCTGAATAATGTATTTAATAAATGTCTTATTTACATTGAAGATATCGTACTGTCTATTGGTGGTCAAAACTTGACGTATTATGGACTTTCACTACCAATTAGATACGAGGAAATTGTTCCAAATGTTGAGTATCATAGAGAAACAAACTATTATTTATACGAAAAGATACTACATAGCGTTGAAGCAGTAAAGGGAGAAATCTATTTGTTAGATGCACCTGGTGGAACAGGTAAAACGAATATTTTAAATTTATTACTGGCAAAGGTACGGCAAAGCAAAAACATTGCATTGGCCGTTGCTTCTTCCGGTATCGCAGCCACTTTACTAATTGGTGGTCGCACAGCGCATTCTGCACTTAAGATTCCATTTAATTTGATTCATTTAGAAACACCACATTGCTCAATTTCAAAGCAATCTAATATTGCTGCTGTGCTCAAAGATTGCAAGCTTATTGTTTGGGATGAGTGTACTATGGCCCATAAAGGTGCTTTTGAAGCTGTAGATCGATCTTTGAAAGACATTCGAGATAATGAATTCTTAATGGGTGGCATAACTGTTCTCTTAGCTGGTGATTTTCGACAAACTCTTCCAGTGATCCCCAGAGGAACAAGAGCAGATGAAATAAATGCGTGCTTAAAGTCTTCAATTTTGTGGCCCAAAATACAGAAAATTGCATTAACGAAGAATATGCGAGTGCACTTAAAAGGTGATAGCATAGCTGGTGAATTTGCAGAAATGCTTCTTCAAATAGGAAATGGATTATTTCCAACCCAAGATGGCAAAATAACTTTACCATCCACTTTGTGTCATGTTGTGAAAAGTATTGAAGAGCTAACTAAATATTTCCGGGTATTAAAAATATCTCTCAAAAATCACTCGAATGGTTTTCAGAACGTGCTATTTTGACTGCGGGAAATGACAATACATTGGAAATAAACGAGCTTTAATTAAAATCATTTCAAAGTGAAGAAATGACATATAACTCTATTGATTCTGTGACTGAAATCGAAGATGCAGTTCATTACCCCGTCGAGTTTCTTAATTCATTAAATCCGGCTGGCCTGCCTCAACATAAATTAACTTTAAAGATTGGTTCACCTGTAATGTTGATTCGCAACTTGAAGCCGCCAAAACTGTGCAATGGTACAAGATTGCAAGTTAAAGTCCTTCATAAGAATGTTGTCGAAGCAATTATCTTTACTGGCAATGGTATAGGGGAAACGGTTTTTATACCGAGAATTCCATTAATACCTTCTGATTCTGAATTGCCAATTCAATTTAAAAGATTGCAATTTCCTTTAAAAGTTTGCTTTGCCTTAACAATTAATAAATCACAGGGACAAACTCTTAAATTAGCCGGACTAGACTTAAGACACGATTGTTTTTCTCATGGCCAATTTTATGTAGCCTGCTCAAGAGTCAGTTCACCAAAAAGTTTATTTGTATTAGCACCTGACGGAAAAACAACCAATATCGTTTATAAAGAAGCTATTAACAATTGTTAATAATTGCAAATTCAATTCAATAAGTGGATAAGGCCTACTGGGGAAACCACAATAAAAAATTACGCGCCTTATTCTCTACCTCAATGGTGGCGTGGAAAAGAGAATATTAAATACTTTGCTTTAATATTTTGTGAAATATTTTCTAATTTATTTATTTTGTATCTATCTTCTATTGCTAAAATTTATATAAACTATCCGCGCAGCGAAGTAAGCGGACCACTTACTAGTCTAATATATATACTTTTAATTATTATCAATTTTCATATTATTATAATTGTTTATTTTAATAGCTGTTAATATGTAGTTATGATCTAAGGCGTGCTTTTAACTTCTCTTTGAAATGAGGTGTGCTTCTGGTATTTTTTAAATCATGTGGCAACTGGTTCCAAAGTCGAACAGCAAAGACATAAAACTGTCTATCAGAACTAGCGAGTTTTGTTCTTAGACTAACAAGCTTATTTAGAGATGCAGTAAATCTTAAGAGGTCATACAAATAGTCAGGATTTTTACTGTAAATTATTTTATGGAGAAACAGAAGAATTTTAAGGTTAATTATATCTACGAGATCTAGGTCAAATAACTTATGCGCGAAGTTCGCTACGTGGTCAGTTATTATACCCTTAACCCATAAAATGGGTAAATAAGGGTATAATGGTTTTGTGCAAAAGTATGTAACAGGCAGAAGGAAGCATCTCCGACCCTATAAAGTATATATATTCTTGATCAGCATCAACAGCCGAGACGATATAGCCATGTCCGTCTGTCCGTCTGTCTGTCCGTCTGTCCGTCTGTCCGTCTGACCGTCTGTATGAACGCGTGGATCTCAGAGACTACAAGAGCTAGAGACTTCTGATTTTGTATTTAAGTTCTCCTATACCATGAGCAGAACAAGTTTGCTTCAAATTATCGATAACTATTCTGGTTTCCGATACACACATAATATCGATAACAATAAAATATCGAATTTGGAAAATCTATAAATGAGGGTTGAAGTAATGGATAATGATAGAACTTTTCTGAAAATTTCGTCCAAATCGGTTGAGAAACACCAGAGATATTGAACTTAATCGATGGAAGCTAAGCCAGTTACCAAAGTCTTATATAAATCTCTATATACAGTCGTGTCTGGATATAGTGAACACCCTAAATAGTGAACACCTCGAAATAGTGAACACCCAAAAATTTACATGGAGTACTCTAAATAGTGAACAAACGAAAAACTCGAAATAGTGAACAAAATTTTTTAATAAACTTTAAGCAGAAAAGGAAAAATATAACACACAAAAGGAAATTCGCAGAAACCACTGAATTAAGAAATAACAGAGTTACAAAAATGTCTAAGGCGAGTGACAGTGGGACAAGGATATAAATTTCATATTGTTTTTTATTAGTACATAGTTCATGAATTATCTCATAGAAGTCATAGATATTGTTACTTATTTCAACTATAGCAACCAATACTTAAATAAAACATTCCATGTCCTAGTTCAATTACAAAATATTTACACTCTTTTTGTGTCACTGTGCACTTCATTGTGTTTTTTTAAGGGTTGCCAAACAACGTAAAACTCAATAGTTTTGCTTATAATTTGTATGGCCTTAATTTATGTAAGAAAAACGTTATACAGTGGCAACTCTTCGAATGAAACCAATGCCGTTTTATAACGGGAAAACATCTATTCATTCTTGGGTATTTCCATAAATTGTACATTTGCTGTTCATTTTAACAAAGGCAGTTGATACTTTTAGTTAGCGTCAGCGCTTGTTTTGATATTTGTCAAGTGCAAATCGGTTGCTTTTTAGAATACAAAATTTGATAGCACGATCATGACTTCCAGGAAGTTTCTATCCTTAAGGGAAAAATCTCAAATCGTTGAAGAAATCGGGAAAGGCGTTAGTGTTTCATCATTGGCAAAAACATACGGAGTGGCCCAATCAACAATTTCCGGAATAAATAAAAAAAGGCGAAATATTATCTCTTGTTCGACGATTGGAGCTTCTAAGAGGAAGACTCTTAGAAAAGGCGAATATCCCCGCATGGAGAAGGCACTATACAAATGGTTTGTTGAGCAACGCAAAAAAAACTGTCCAATCAGTGGCGAAATGCTCAAGGAAATGGCTATAAGTCTGAGCGCTGACATTCGATTGTTAAAAGTGTCTGGCGAAAAACTGTCTTCCGATACCCACGCAATTGAACCATTTCAAAACAAGAAAGAAGGCTCTAGTCGGGAGAGCCCACCTAGAAGATACCCTGAACCCAGTTGCAATAAATATATTTAATTTATATAAGACTTTGGTATACTGGCTTAGCTTCCATCGATTAAGTTCAATATCTCCGGTGTTTCTCAACCGATTTGGACGAAATTTTCAGAAAAGTTCTATCATTATACGTTACTTCAACCCTCATTTTTAGATTTTCCCAATTCGATATTTTATTGTTATCGATATTATGTGTATATCGGAAACCAGAATAGTTATCGATAATTTGAAGCAAACTTGTTCTGCTCATGGTATAGGAGAACTTAAATACAAAATCAGAAGTCTCTAGCTCTTGTAGTCTCTGAGATCCACGCGTTCATACAGACGGACAGACGGTCAGACGGACAGACAGACGGACAGACGGACATGGCTATATCGTCTCGGCTGTTGATGCTGATCAAGAATATATACACTTTATAGGGTCGGAGATGCTTCCTTCTGCCTGTTACATACTTTTGCACAAAGCCATTATACCCTTATTTACCCATTTTATGGGTTAAGGGTATAAAAAGCAGAGCAAAATCATTTTTGAATTGAAGCTGTGTAAGGACCAAATTTACAACGCAGACGAGACCGGATTGTTTCGGAAGATGCTTCCTGAAAAAATTTACGTCACCCAAACTGAAAAAATAGCCCCAGGAAGAAAAGCAGAGAAGGCCAGAATAACGTTTCTTGCATGCACTAATGCAACCGGGGAGCATAATGTCAAGCCATTAATAACAGGGCGTGCAAAGAAACCGCGCTCTTTTAAGGCATTTGACATTCCAGTGGACTACCGAAACTCTAAAAATGCATGGATGACTGCAGACATCTTCAGAGAATGGTTTCACAATTGTTTTGTCCGTCAGGTACAATAAATAACGGAATAACAATTTATAAAACTTATTTTTCGTTTTTTATTGTTTTAAGGCTCAAAAGTTTTTGCAACAAAAGGGCTTAGAATCCAAAGCTATTCTATTGCTGGACAACGCGCCTTGTCATCCGCCAGAAAATGAGCTTAAAACTTCAGATGGCTTAATATTCGTGATGTTTATGCCACCGAATGTTACGCCATTAATTCAGCCCATGGATCAAAATGTGATTCGCATAACTAAACTAAACTACAAAAAGCATCTGTTTTTATAAGCAGTGGGAAAGGACGACATCACCCAATTTTTAAAAAGCTTCACCCTAAAAGATGCGGTTTCATTTTTAATGCTTGCATGAAATCAGCTGGAGGCAAATGTAATTGCCAAATGTTGGAAGCCTGTATTGGAAGCCTACAATGCAACAGCTAAAAATCAAAATAGCGATAATGATGACGATGACGTTCCGTTGAGCTTACTTCAACAAAAAATATGCAAAGAAAAATATGCAGAAATTCATGACATACAGCGATTACTGGAAGTTGTTATCCCGGAGGTAGTTTTATTTAATGGTTCTTTCGTCTTCCTGTTAATTTAGTTTAACTCTATTTATAGGTAAATTACACCGAAACCGATGTTGAGAAATGTAATTTAATCGAAGACAACGAACCAGTTCATATTGAGAATGATGAACTTGAAGATTCGGATGATGATGACCAAGAGGAAATCCAGATCGGAAATACTATTATGGCTTCAGAAGCCATAGAAAGTTTTGACAAGGCTATCGCATGGGCTGAGGCCAACACTTCTGACTTTTCTGCAATTCAAAAAATGCGCAGTCTACGTGAAAAAGCTGTCCAAAAATTAATATGTGGACGCAAAAAGCAAACAATAATTCGCGATTTTTTTCAATAAAGATACATATTTATTTTAATTTGTTTACAAATTTATTTAATTGATTTTAAATCAAGCATTTCCATACACAAATGTGTATTTTGAGCAAAAAATGTTAGTCTCGAAATAGTGAACAGGCCTTGCAAAAATTAGTTCACTATATCCAGACACGACTGTATAAAAGAGTTTGTCCTAAGTGATTGTTGACATTGCCACAGCCTAAACGAAAAGAGCTACAAGGCTGAAATTTTCACACAATATTTTATGCAGGTTGAAAGTGAGAGTGAGTAAGAAAGGAATTTTTATTTGGACAACTCCTTCAAGTACCTCCCATACGATTTGGAGCACTTTTTACCCATTTTAAAAATCAAATTACAATTACAACAATTACCCATTCCACTACTGTCGCCAGATTGTCGGACAAGCTGAGAGCTCGATCGCGAGCGAGAATACAAAAACAAAACAATGGGCAATGACGCCTTTGAGTCCCGCAAGCAAAGTGTCATAAAAAAAAGGTTCGTACACTTGCAAGAAGCGTTTGTTGTTGTTGTTGTTGTTGTTGGGCCCGCACTGCTACTTTTTGTTGGTGTGATTGATTTAAAAAAACAAAAACAACAAAACAAAACTTGGTGCGTCTAGAAAATTACCCACACCAGAATATTTAATGGGGGTGGATTTGCCTACTTGCTGCTTATATAACTTAGACAAAACTAACTAACATTAGTAATATGTTATTGATATGCAATTGCGAACAAGCATAGGGCGTTGACATAAGTGCGCGTGTTGCTCTTAAGATAATCAGGTAATTACAAATCTCGCTCCGATCATGTTCCTTTGATGTTGCTCATTTACGTTCACTCTCTATTTTATGTGCGCGCTTTGCATGTCAATCATAAAGTTTAATAACCCTAACTCCTCCGCACACACTAAATTAAAGCTAAAGGCAATATGCAATTCACTTAGCTGCAGCCTCTTAGATATGTTTTGCGTTAATTCAGTGCGTGCGAAGAAGGTAGCGTTACTACGCTCTTTGTTAGACTTGCAGAGCGCGCGCATACATTGTAAATGCATGCATACATTGTTGACTTCTGAAGCAAGCTAAAAGAAAGCAAAAAAATGTTCACCAAATATATACCGTGCAAAAACAAACACACTAACAAATAGAAACTTAAGAAAATTTAATCTACATCAGCAGCAGTAGCATGCATTGCAAATAAAATCTTACAAAATTGATTGACTGAACTTCCCGCATATACATATAATATATACATACATATAATTGGGTCAGAAATACTTCCATCTACCTGTTACATACATTTGCACAAAAGCAATATACCCTCTGGTCTGTAGATCAAATGGTCATTCGCCAAGCAATAGCGTTCTGTGTACACATCGAGAATATACAAGCTAAACACTTGCAAGTTGCTTCGAAATACAAAGCACAAAATTTTAATACCCTATGTTTTAAAATTTCATAAACAGCCATTGATAACAATTTGTTTTCGGTATTTAATTAACAAAATAATTTTATTTTTATACAGATTGTTTTTATCAATTATTTAATGCCAATAAGAAAGGTAATATGTATTATGAATAATACATTTTTATATATTGCATTTATTAATAAATAAGTCAATTAAGTATATACCACCCTTTTTTACTAAGCAGCCGCAGCAACAGCAGGAGCAAAAGCATCATAAACGGCAGCAAGCGAATGCAATGCAAAGTGCGGTACAACTAATCTTTGTCTCGCACTTCGCACACTTTGCGAAAAAAAAAAAAAATCGCGACTCCGTTATTTCGTCATTTCTCTATCAGCTGTTTGTTTTTAAATGCTCTTTGTGCGCACGCTCTGCATGTCAAACATAAATCCTAATATCCCTTCCTCCTCCGCATTGCCTAATTTGTACCACCTACACCTAGCTCTTAAGTACAAGCGTTGTATGTAAGATCTCGGTGTGTGTTGTGTAGAGGAATAACTGTAATACTCTTTCCCACTTTATGTTTTTACATACAATGGTTAGGGAATTGGTTATGCATTTTAGTTTATATTTATTTTGAAGATAGAAAGTAACGTTTCGTTTCAGTTCATTTTTAAATATAGTTTGTATTAAAGGATAACATCGAAAGTTACTTTTTGGATCAGTGAGTTATTTATTTTTCTGATTTTCGTATTATTTATATACAATTCATATAAAATACGTATTTTAATGATAAGTTTTAAAAAATATTTAATTTAAAACATTAACGATCAACGTATTTTAATTTCTTTTGTGGTTTTTTAAACACAAGAAAAATAAGTCGATTTTAGACTTAATAATTGAAGCAACATTATATATATGTAGTTGTCTTCTATTTTGCATATTATATAATAGTTATATAGACGCTGCTTAAGTGCATTTAAAAATCAAATAAAACTAAGCAGTCTGAATATTCTATTAAAATAATATAAGTTGGCATATTCAATTTTATTGAATTTTATACTTACCTATAGACACTGTAACGTTGTAACAATCGTTTTACAGTGAAGTCAATTGTCTCACAGCCAAATTAAAAGATGTCTATTGAAACTTTAGATATAAGTGGTGT
Organism: Scaptomyza flava; assembly: GCA_030179655.1. Lineage (NCBI taxonomy): Eukaryota > Metazoa > Arthropoda > Insecta > Diptera > Drosophilidae > Scaptomyza > Scaptomyza flava. The sequence continues at coordinate 16,916 of JARNME010000098.1, forward strand.
TTTGGTGCCGCATTCAGTTGTTCGCATATTTGGTGATGGAGCCTGCCTTTTTAGATCTATCTCCTACCTTTTATATGGTAGGCAAGGCTTCCATGGCACCATACGCCAACATATTGTAACCCATGTCGTTACCAACTGGGAAACTTTTGCTTGCTTCACCATGAACATAAATGGAGAGTGTTATAGCTCTTCTGAACAATATGAGTGCACTATGTCAAATTCATATACTTATGGTACTGCATGTGAGCTTCAAGCAGCAGCAGAAATTTATGCTGTAAATTTTCAAGTTTTTCTAAATGGAAACTTATATCTATCATTAGGAAATGATATGCATCCTGTGAAAAAATTGCGTTTTACCGGCGAATTAATGAATGGACATTTTGATGTTTATATTCCTTTAGAGGAAGTATTAACTCAAGATACCGATACGTCAAGTCAATGTATAACTGAAAATGTTAAAAATCCCGTTAAAAGACATAGTCGGTTCACCGACAAAACAACACAAACGGTACGAAAACATTTAGTTGAAAAATATCTTGAAAAAAATAAGGGTAAGCACATAGAAGCATCAAAAAGATATCGTGTTAATAATCAAGAAGCTCAGAAATCTGCAAAGAGAAGACATCAGGCTGATAATCCTCAAACTAATAGAGATGCAGTGAGACGACATCAGGCTAATAATCCTAATGCACGTCAAGAAAGGCGTTTGCGTGCATGGAGTGTTAAAGCCATGTCTGGCCTAAACTATGATTTTGAAATAGCTTATAGCTTGGTAGTATGAATTTGATATGCAAACATTGTAATGCTTTAAAGTGGAAAAATGAGCCTCTGGGTATCTGATGCAAGGCAGGAAAAGTTAAGCTTTCACAAAATGAAAGTTTGCCTGATCCACTTAAGAGCTTAATAATTGGTGGACATCCCAAGCATGATCGTTTCATTGATCGTATAAGAAAGTATAACAGCTCCTTTCAAATGACTTATTTTGGTAGCACAAAAACTATAAATGAAAGTTGGTCAACCTTTAAAGTCCAAGGACAAGTGTATCACCTAATTGGTAGTGTCCGACCTTTGCCAAATGAAGAAATGCAGTTTCTTCAAATTTATTTTGTTGGTGATGATGAAAAGGAAGCTCAACTACGTTGCAAAAATATTCCAAATGTTGATTTAAGCGTAGTAAAGGATCTTCAATGTATGTTTCATCATCATAATCGTTATGTAAAAGATCTAAAAATGGCTCTCAATAAAATACCAATAAGTACTAAAGATTATAAATTGGTTATACATGCTGATCGAACACCCGCTGGTGCACACAAAGGGCTTTACAATGCACCTCTATTAAGCGAAGTAGCTATAGTTATTGTTGGTCAGCAATTTGCAAAGCGCGATATTATTATTGAAAGCCATAATAATAAATTACATCGCATTAGTGAGGTGCATCGATCATACGATGCCTTACAGTACCCTTTGCTATTTCCTTATGGCGAAGATGGCTATTCAGTGGATATACCACAATGGAATCCATTATTAAAAAGGGAGGATCCAAAAAAAAAATGATATCTGCGTTAAGCTTCTACAGCTATAAATAATGATTCGTCAATCTGAGATAAATCACTTAATTTATTGTCGTTCCCTTTATAGTCAGTTTTTGGTTGATATGTATGCTAAAATTGAAACAGAAAGGTTAAATTATATTCGCTACAATCAAGCGAAGCTCAGAGCAGATAGCTATATACATCTACAAGATGCAATAGGCCAACAAGATGTTGAAGCAGCTCAACTTGGTCAGATGGTAATTTTACCATCTTCTTTTACAAGCTCTGCACGATATATGCATGAAAAGACTCAAGATGCTATGACATATGTTCGCCATTATGGGCGACCAGATCTTTTCATAACATTCACCTGCAATCCACAATGGAATGACATCAAAAGTGTTTTGATACCGGGTCAAAAGCCACATGATCGTCACGATATTATAGCTCGAGTTTTTCATTTAAAAGTTAAAGCTTTAATGTCACTATTGATAAAAGGTTCTTTGTTTGGAAGCGTGCAATGTTTCATGTACTCTGTGGAATGGCAAAAGCGGGGCTTACCACATATTCATATTTTACTTTGGTTAGAAAATAAAATAAGACCAGATAAAATCGATAAAATTATCTGTGCCGAAATACCAAGCGCAGATGAGGATCCTTTGTTATTTAACATTGTTAAGTCAAATATGATTCATGGTCCTTGCGGTGCATTTCATAATAAATCGCCATGCATGAAAAAATGGAAAGTGTACCAAAAGGTTTCCTCGACAACTACTTAAAGAAACTGTGACTGGAAAAGATAGTTACCCTCTATATCGTAGAAGAGCGATAGAAGATGGAGGTAATGCAATTAATATAAATGGTAATTGCATAGATAATCGTTGGGTTGTGCCTTACAACTGTGTACTTTTGAGAACATTTGAAGCTCACATAAATGTTGAGTATTGTAGTTCTGTAATGTCTATTAAATACATCTGTAAATATGTTAATAAGGGCAGTGATCAAGCATCATTTACTCTTGAAGACCAACGTAATGAAATTAATATGTACGAAAGTGGCCGTTATATAAGTAGCTCAGAAGCGGTATGGAGAATCCTTGCATTTCCCATACATGAACGTTTTCCGGCTATTACACACTTAGCTGTTCATTTAGAAAATGGTCAACGGATATATTTTAACCCCAATAATCCGCAACAATTACTTGACAGATTAAGCATTACACCCAAAACCACTTTGCTAGCCTTCTTTGAGCTATGCACACGTGATGAGTTTGCAAGAACGCTTCTATATTGTGAAGTTCCATCGTATTTTACATGGAACAATAAAGAATTTCAAAGAAGAAAACGAGGGCATGATGTGCCAAATTTTCCTGGAGTTAAAAGAGATTCAGCTTTGGGAAGAGTTTACACTATTCATCCCACTAATACAGAATGTTTTTATTTAAGACTTTTACTACATTTTGTAAGAGGGCCAACTTCATTTTCAAATTTAAAAACCGTTAATGGTATAGCATACGCCTCAATTGGCGTGTAAAGCTTTAGGATTACTAGAAGATGATAAGCACTGGGATTCAACTATAGCCGAAGCTGTCATATGTCAAAATCCTACAAAACTGAGGGAACTTTTGGCAATAATGTTAGTATTTTGTCAAATTTCAGATGCTCTTAAACTTTGGAATATTTATAAGAGAGTTTCTCAGAAGATATTTTAAGAGTCTTTCATGTTTCACGAGACAGAAATATTGTTCAAAGTATTCTGAATAATGTTTTTAATAAATATTTTTTGTACATTGAAGATATAGTACTGTCTATTGGTGGTCAAAACTTGACTAACTATGGACTTCCACTACCAATCAGATCCGAGGAAATTGTTCAAAATAATGAATATCATAGAGAAACAAATTATGAAAATTGCGATAATTTTGTTGTTAATAATGAGCTACTCCTTACTGCTGAGCAAAAACAAGTATACGAAAAGTTACTGCATAGCGTTGAAGCAGAAAAAGGAGAAATCTATTTTTTAGATGCACCTGGTGGAACAGGTAAAACGTTTCTTTTAAATTTATTATTGGCAAAGGTACGGCAAAGTAAAAACATTGCATTGGCCGTTGCTTCTTCCGGTATCGCAGCCACTTTACTAAATGGTGGTCGCACAGCGCATTCTACTCTAAAGATTCCATTTAATTTGTTTCATTTAGAAACACCACATTGCTCAATTTCAAAGCAATCTAATATGGCTGCTGTGCTCAAAGATTGCAAGCTTATTGTTTGGGATGAGTGTACTATGGCCCATAAAGGTGCTTTTGAAGCTGTAGATCGATCTTTGAAAGACATTCGAGATAGTGAATACCTAATGGGTGGCATAACTGTTCTCTTAGCTGGTGATTTTCGACAAACTCTTCCAGTGATCCCCAGAGGAACAAGAGCAGATGAAATAAATGCGTGCTTAAAGTCTTCAATTTTGTGGCCCAAAATACAGAAAATTGCATTAACAAAAATTATGCGAGTGCACTTAATAGGTGATAGCATAGCTGGTGAATTTGCAGAAATGCTTCTTCAAATAGGAAATGGATTATTTCCAACCCAAAATGGCAAAATAATTTTACCATCCACTTTGTGTCATGTTGTGAAAAGTATTGAAGAACTAACTCTCAAAACATTTCCGGATATTACAAATATCTCTGAAAAATCACTCGAATGGTTTTCAGAACGTGCTATTTTGACTGCGAGAAATGACAATGCATTGGAAAAAAACGAGTAATTTAAAAGATTGCAATTTCCTTTAAAAGTTTGCTTTGCCTTAACAATTAATAAATCACAGGGACAAACTCTAAAATTAGCCGGAGTAGATTTAAGACACGATTGTTTTTCTCATGGCCAATTTTATGTAGCCTGCTCAAGAGTCAGTTCACCAAAAAGTTTATTTGTATTAGCACCTGACGGAAAAACAACCAATGTCGTTTATAAAGAAGCTCTTAACAATTGTTAATAATTGCAAATTCAATTCAATAAGTGGATAAGGCCTACTGGGGAAACCACAATAAAAAATTACGCGCCTGATTCTCTACCTCAATGGAAAAGAGAATATTAAATACTTTGCTTTAATATTTTGTGAAATATTTTCTAATTTATTTATTTTGTATCTATCTTCTATTGCTAAAATTTATAAAAACTATCCGCGCAGCGAAGTTAGCGGGCCACTTACTAGTTAAATATATTTATTGCAACTGGGTTAAGGATATTCTAGTCGGGCTCTCCCGACTAGAGCCTTCTTACTTGTTTTTAAGTTAAAAACATATCTAGCAATATTGTTAAAAGTAACCCTAATCTTATTAAAGCTAGCTGAGTCGCATTTGTGTGTAAGCAGCGTAGTGTCTTTGTTATCCATTTTAGCTCGAATATCTTCTTCTATTTTTATACTCGATACCGAAGGTAAAGAGTATATTGGATTAGTGCAATGTCCGTCATGGTGTCTGTCCGTCTGTCCATCCGTATGTATGCAAGTTTTTTCCACACCCTTCAAGCAAGAGACTTGAAACTTTCCAATGCTTTTTATCTATGGGATAGTAAATTAAAGTGTCAAGATGGGGGTTCTACGATAACTGGGGGGCTGGCAAATCGATAAATTCGATAACTCAAAACCGATAAATCCACATATTTCGCACATCCTTACAGCTAGAACTACCAAATTTGGTAAGAAGTTAGCTACTAGCAACCCCCAAAAACTGCGTCAAAAATTTTGGAGCCACGCCCACCCGTTCCGCCCCCAGCCCCCCCGCATTCTAAAGTTAAACAAGTAAGAAAGCTCTAGTCGGGATAGCCCGACTAGAGGATACCCTGAACCCAGTTGCAATAAATAAATTAAATTTATGTAAGACTTTGGTATACTGACTTAGCTTCAATCGATTAAGTTCAATATCTCCGGTGTTTCTCAACCGATTTGGACGAAATTTTCAGAAAAGTTCTATCATTACCCATTACGTCAACCCTCATTTAGATTTTCCAAATTCGATATTTTTTTGTTATCGATTCCATATGTGTATCGGAAACTATAATAGCTATCGATAATTTGAAGCAAACTTGTTCTGCTCATGGTATAGGAGAACTTATATCCAAAATCTGAAGTCTCTAGCTCTTGTAGTCTCTGAGATCCACGCGTTCATACAGACGGACAGACGGACATGGCTATATCGTCTCAGCTGTTGATGCTGATCAAGAATATATGCACTTTATGGGGTCGGAGATGCTTCCTTCTGCCTGTTACATACTTTTGCACAAAACCATTATACCCTTATTTACCCATTTTATGGGTTAAGGGTATAAAAAGCCTATATCTCCCACAGTTTTTGAGCTATAGCTACCAAATTTGGTGCCAAGATAGGTGATGATGACCCCCAAAAAACTGCATCAAAAGTTTGGATGCCACGCCTACCAATACTGCCCTAGCCGCCCCATCCGCCCCAACGCTTCGTCAAAAACGGGAATGCGTGTATCTTCCAGAGCTGTGGAGCTAGAGCCACCAAATTTGGTAGTAAGATAGCTGGAATTGACCCCCAAAAATCCGCATCAAAGTTTTGGAGCCACGGCTACCCATTTCACCCCCCTTTCTCCACCTTTTACAAACATTTAGCTAGAGTCACCAAATTTGGTATGAAGATAGCAATTGACATTCGACACAGATCTGCATCAAAACTTTGTATGCCATGCCCACCCATACCGCCCCAGCCCCTCTTTCCACACTTCTTACAATTTTCGAGCTAGAGTCACCAAATTTGGTATGAAGATAGCAATTTATATTTCGCAAAGATCTGCAGTAAAAATTTGGATGCCACGCCCACCCATACCGCCCCCAACCCCTCTTTCCCCACTTCTTTCAATTTTCGAGCTAGAGTCACCAAATTTGGTATGAAGATAGCAATTTACATTTCGCAAAGATCTGCAGTAAAAATTTGGATGCCACGCCCACCCATACCGCCCCCAGCCCCTCTTTCCCCACTTCTTACAATTTTCGAGCTAGAGTCACCAAATTTGGTATGAAGATAGCAATTTACATTTCGCAAAGATCTGCAGTAAAAATTTGGATGCCACACCCACCCATAACACCCCCAGCTCCCCTCTCCACAGCTCTTACATACTTTGAGCTAGAGTCACCAAATTTGGAAGGAAGACAGCTGGTGGCATCCCCATCTGCATCGGAGAATCTTTAAGGCAGCGTACATCCCTGCCGCATCCGTACCCCTTTGCAAGCAGGCCTCTTTTTACCGGTTTTAATACTGGTATCGAGTATGCCGCAGTCGGTTGCGTCCGACTGCAACGTTTCCACTTGTTAAAATCGCTGTTGTGCAACTCTTGTTTGTCCTAAAGCCAGATTGTTTTTCATAATATAGCGAATTTTCATTCATGAATTTATTAACTTGAGTTGCCATTATCTTTTCAAATACTTTTTATAGAAAAGGTAGTATTGCGATCGGCCTGAAATCAATATTTGACTTTGGAACCGGCAAGATTTTTGCTACTTTCCAAGTTTCAGGAAAAGTGGAGGTAGTGATAGCGGTGATGATAATATGCGTAATATGGCTTATAATATATGGTAGAAGAATTTTGATGAATTTCGGGCTTATTTCATTAAGGCCAGTGGCATTGGACTTAATTTTAAGTACGGAGTGTAGGACACCACATTGACTAACACACATGAACTCAAAACAATTACTACAATTTCCGAACGCCACAGCATTTATATACGAATTAATCATGGACACAGGAACATTTTGGTTGAGAAATTTGTGGTTTAGTTTATTAACATCTACGTCATTTCCTATCACAGATTTTTCACGACCAATACCAATGCTGGTAATGATCTTCCATTTTTCTTTAATTGTTGTTGTATTGTTAAACTTATTGTGTTTTTTAGAAGTTTTAATACTGTCATTTACTTTACGTCTATTAGTTTTAAAAAGTCTATAAAAGTAGTCTGTCTTGTAGCGTTTCCATTTGTCATAAGCTTCATCTCTCAGATTTATTGCACTAATTATATCACTATTAAACCACGCCTTGATTGCTGGCTTTACTGTTTTAGTTTTCAGCGGTATAAACCTATTAAATAGGTCGTCAACGTTAAATTGGAGATGACTTTGGGTGTCCACTGAGGGGAGGTGATAAATGTTATCCCAATCTTTTTTAAGGCAGGCATCATGTGAAGCGTTGTGGTTAGTATTATTAAAATTCCTAAATGTTATTTTTTGGTTCTTGTAGTCAGTTTTCTTATCATAGGCTATAAATATGAGATCATGTTTTGAAAATGCCGGTACGGACAGTTGATCATAGAGTAAAATGTTGTCAATGTTATTTACAAATATTATGTCTAGTAGCGTGCTGGTCGTCTGCGTATAGTGCGTCGGTAATGTGTCGTTTACAATCTGCAGTCCTAGAGAGTGCATTTCGTCCGATATGTGATGTTCTTTTAATAAATTACTGTTGAGATCTCCAGGTTATATTATGTCAGTATATGCTAACGTTACGGTTGATATCAAGTCAATCATGCTGGAATAGTCAATATTATTATTTGGTCTATATATGCAGCCTAAAATCAGTTTTTTATCACAGAGTTTTCGATTTCAATAAAAATATATTCCAAGGGACTGTCACATGGCTGCCTATGTAAAACTTTACATTTCAGTATTTTTGTAACAAATATTGCAACACCCCTAGCATGTTTATTACGATCCGAACGATACAAATTATACCCATTACATTCAATAGACGAATCACGTAACTCTGGGACAAACCACGTTTCAGATACACAAACAACATCAACATTCGAATTTACAAACATATAACGAAACTCATACATCTTAATAAGTAAGCTCTGACCATTTATATGACACATCTTAAGACCTTCTCTTTGATTAGCAAGAACCCTAACCATCGCTCTACTGTTCGATCTGGTATTGCTTAAGTTGGAGCACATTTACATTGGACAAATGATTTTACCAGTTGCGCACCTAACATACTTAAAAATAACAAGATAATTAAAGAGCACACATGAACATTTAAAACTATTATTAAGAGAGGTGAATAGTGCGGAACATTAAAGATAACAAACTTACAAATTATGGTTAAGAAAACATCATTACGTTTAACATTTAAGAGAATAAACTTACAACATACAGTTCTAGTTTCGAAAGAGAACATCGGGTGCAACGGTGTTGACGTTATCAGCCAAAAGCTGAGAGAGCTTTTGCGCACTCTCAACGCATATGGCTTCATTGCTGTCATTAAGCTTAACGTGGACGAGAGAGCGTCGGCAGAACACTGCAGTCAGCTGTTTTTGCCTCTTCATCTTGATTGCTTCTTTAAAAATCTCATAGTTCTCTCTCGTAAGTTGCTCATTTATGTAAAAAGGCACTTCACCACGTGTTTCAAAGCCCATTAGCTGCAGATCAAGTGGCTTTTTAGTTGATCGCCGGTACTTTCCCGCCGCACGCAGTAGTGCAATTTTGTCGCGAAGGCACTCAAAGCGTAAAATAACAATAGGGACAGCGACTGATTTAGTTGTTGTTGTTTTTTTAACCCTAAAAATGTCACGCAGTCGGGGCGCCGGTGTGATTCCTAGAGAAAAAGACAGTGTGTTGATAAACCGTTCGCAGCTGCTCCCCTTCTACCATCGGAACACCATGGACCCGCAGCTCAACAGCTTTGTTGACGTCAGATTGGGCTCTAAGCTTAGCCTCCAGCGTGACAACTTGAGTCGCAATCGCCTGAGCGTGAACGGCATCCTGCTCCAGTTTTTGGACTCGCTGGAGTAAGCTCTGCAGTTCCACACTCATTGTGTCCAATCGAGAATGAAGCACAGTAAGTATGCGCTCCTCGCATTCGGTCACCTTCGCAGCAATCATAGCTGCTTGCTGATCGAAACGTTCATTATACTCGATACCGAAGTTAAAGAGTATATTGGGTTTGTGAAATGTCCGTCATGGTGTCTGTCCGTCTGTATGAACGCAACTTTTTTCCACACCCTTCAAGCTAGAGACTTGAAACTTACCAATTCTCTTTATCTATGGGATAGTAAATTAAAGTGTCAAGATTGGGGTTCTACGATAACTAGGGGGCTGGCAAATCGATAAATTCGATTACTCAAAGCCGATAAATCCTCATATTTCGCACATCCTTACAGCTAGAACTACCAAATTTGGTGGGCAGATAGCTACAAACAACCCCAAAAAAAAAAATGCATCAAAAATTTTGGAGCCACGCCCACCCATTCCGCCCCAGCCCCCCCGAATTTTAAAGTCAAAAAAGCCTATATCTCCCACAGTTTTTGAGCTAGAGCCACCAAATTTGGTGCCAATTTAGACGATGATGACCCCCCAAAAACTGCATCAAAAGTTTGGATGCCACGCCCACCAATACCGCCCTAGCCGCCCCCAGCTGCCCCAACGCTTCGTCAAAAACGAGAATGCGTGTATCTTCCAGATTTGTGGAGCTAGAGCCACCAAATTTGGTAGGAAGATAGCTGGTAACGAACCCCAAAAAACTGCATCAAAGTTTTGGAGTCACGCCCACCCATTCCGCCCCCAGCCCCCCCCGCATTTTAAAATCAGAAAAGCTTGAATCTCACACAGTTTTTGAGCTAGAGCCACCAAATTTGGTGCCAAGATAGGTGATGATGACCCCCCAAAAACTGCATCAAAAGTTTGGATGCCACGCCCACCAATACCGCCCTAGCCGCCCCCAGATGCCCCAACGCTTCGTCAAAAACGAGAATGCGTGTATCTTCCAGATTTGTGGAGCTAGAGCCACGAAATTTGGCAGGAAGATAGCTTGCAACGACCCCCAAAAAACTGCATCAAAGTTTTGGAGTCACGCGCACCCCTTCCACCCCCTTTCCAAACTTTTTACAAACTTTGAGCTAGAGTCACCAAATTTGGAAGGAAGGTAGCAATTGACATTCCACATAGATCTGCAGCAAAACTTTGGATGCCACGCCCACATATACCGCCCTCAGCCCCCCTTTCCCCACTTTTTACAAATTTCGAGCTAGAGTCACCAAATTTGGTATGAAGATAGCAATTTACATTCCACACAGATCTGCATCAAAACTTTGGATGACACGCCCACCCATACCGCCCCAGCCCCCCTTTCCCCACTTTTCACAATTTTCGAGCTAGAGTCACCAAATTTGGTATGAAGATAGCAATTTACATTTCACAAAGATCTGCAGTAAAAATTAAGATGCCACACCCACCCATACCACCCCCAGCCCCCCTCTCCCCACTTTTCACAATTTTCGAGCTAGAGTCACCAAATTTGGTATGAAGATAGCAATTGACATTTCACAAAGATCTGCAGTAAAAATTTGGATGCCACACCCACCCATACCACCCCCAGCCCCCCTCTCCACAGCTCTTACAAACTACGAGCTAGAGTCACCAAATTTGGAATGAAGACAGCTGGTGGCATCCCTATCTGCATCGGATAATCTTTAAGGCAGCGTACATCCCTGCCGCATCCGTACCCCTTTGCAATCAGGCCTCTTTTTACCTGTTTTAATACTGGTATCGGGTATGCCGCAGTCGGTTGCGTCCGACTGCAACGTTTCAACTTGTTGATTAGCTGGAGAAGTGCAGCGCTATCAAAGTTCTTGCCGTTTTTCAGCTCGCCAGCAGAGTTCTCGCGTTGACGCTTTGGGATAGGAGCCATGGCGTGAGCAATTAGAAGTTTAGTGCTTGACAGTGTAAGAGTGTTTTTTTGTCAGTGCCGTTCGCTTCTTCGGTGTGTATGTGTAGTTACTTTTTTGGTGTTTTAGTATACGCGTAGAGTTGTTATTGTTTTTGCTTGTTACTACTTCCGCGAAGCAATTGTTTTGCGTGCAAAAATGTTTTTAATGCAATTAATTAAGCACAGAGCTTGGAAAATGTAGCTATTGGCTTAATGAACTCTATAACCGCCTTTTTTTGTAAATTTTTTAAGGTATAATTTATACAGTTTTAGCAAAATCGCGGAGCTCTGAAAAACACGACTTGTCTATCTTCTTCCTTGATGCTGTTCTTTTTACATGCTTTTATTTAACTTGACTTGTCTGTCTATCTGTATGTTTGCTTGTACTGGATTCTTGTAATCAAATTTTCACCAAGTTCCCGACTAGCAAGAGCTCTGAAATTTTCACCAAATAGATGACAATACATGTTTTTAAAGTTTTTGGCACGATACAATATTTAACATGCCATGCGAAAACCACGAAACCCTGTTTTCCCTTTTGATTAAGTTACTATTTTGACTGGTAAAATAGAAGAGCTTTGGTGGTATAGAGAGAAGACTGCCGCTCCACAAAGATCGTGGGTTCGATCTCCGACCGAAATTTTCCTTTTTTTTTTTACAAACTTTATTAAACTAACGGTAACATATGTATGCAAGAAAGCGTATTTACTTGTTTATTTTTTTATACCCTTAACCCATTAAATGGGTAAATAAGGGTATAATGGTTTTGTGCAAAAGTATGTAACAGGCAGAAGGAAGCATCTCCGACCCTATAAAGTGTATATATTCTTGATCAGCATCAACAGCCGAGACGATATAGCCATGTCCGTCTGTCCGTCTGTCTGTCCGTCTGTCCGTCTGACCGTCTGTCCGTCTGTATGAACGCGTGGATCTCAGAGACTACAAGAGCTAGAGACTTCTGATTTTGTATTTAAGTTCTCCTATACCATGGGCAGAACAAGTTTGCTTCAAATTATCGATAACTATTCTGGTTTTCGATATACACATAATATCGATAACAATAAAATATCGAATTTGGAAAATCTAAAAATGAGCGTTGAAGTAATGGATAATGATAGAACTTTTCTGAAAATTTCGTTCAAATCGGTTGAGAAACACCGGAGATATTGAACTTAATCGATGGAAGCTAAGCCAGTATACCAAAGTCTTATATAAATTAAATATATTTATTGCAACTGGGTTCAGGGTATCTTCTAGTCGGGCTCTCCCGACTAGAGCCTTCTTACTTGTTTTTGTTTGTTTTTCATATTCGCAATAAGACTTTTTTTAATTAAATCGTATTTTTCGCTCACATGCAGCATAAAATTGCGTGATGTTATGGGGCTCATGTCCAATCCGCTAAAAATTTGATCCGTCAACTTCCTAAAAGGCACTGAATTCAATATTGCAAAAGGCATCTTCTCTTCGATTACCAATTGCACGCACGCATCTTGCAATTCAGTCTCCGTTAAAGCAATTGAAAAAACATTTTTTTTTTTGGTGTTACGTGTTTTTTTTGATCTTCCATTTCATTTTTATATTGTTCGTTGTGACACTCTTGCAAGTGTCTTCTTAAATTGGTGAAATATCCTCCTTGGAATGAACGACTACATAGCTTGCACTTTCTTTTGTTTTCACTGCTGTCCAAGGTGAAAAAATTTCGCACTACTAAGTCACACTTACGGCCCATCGCGATCAACACTTTAATGAACCACAAAACTTGCAGAGATAAGCTCATGCCAGACAAGCATACAGTTTTGACTATTTGTTACTTCAAGCCAAATTTTTTCTAATGTATTTTAGTCAAGATCTCGACATTAACATGCCCTATACGTCTTTTTAACCTATTATGAAAATATTCAGACTAAGAACATTGCACAAAAACTCATTTCATTATTTATTTTTTACTTTGTATGTATATGTATGTGTATATATGGTATGTGTACATAAGTGTATATATATATATTGATAATTTTAAAATGGATTGCTCATTATTATTATATTAATATTCACAGGTAAAATATACCCTATTCACCATGTTTTTTAGTGAGGGGCATACAAATATAACTGTAATAGCTGATAAGAATTTCTTCGAATGCTGTTTAAAGATTCTCCGATGCACATGGGGATGCCACCAGCTGTCTTCCTTCCAAATTTGGTGACTCTAGCTCGAAGTTTGTAAAAGGCGGTGAAAGGAGGGCTGGTGCGGTACGGGTAGACGTTTTCCAAGTTTTCGATGCAGATCTATGTGGAATGTCAATTGCTATCTTCATACCAAATTTGGTGACTCTAGATCGAAAATTGTAAAAAGTAGAGAGACGGGGCTGGGGTGGAATGGGTAGGCGTGGCATCCAAAGTTATGCTGCAGATCTATGAGGAATGACAATTTCTATCTTCATACCAAATTTGGTGACTGTAGCTCAAAGTTTGTAAAAGGTGGGGAAAGTAGGACGGAATAGGTGGGCATGGCTCCAAACTTTGATGAAAATTTTTGGGGGTCGTTGGCAGATATCTTCTTATCAAACTTGGTGGCTCTAGCTTCACAACTCTGGAAGAAACACGCATTCCCGTTTTTTGCGAATGGTTGGGGTGGATGAGGGCGGCTAGGGCAGTATTATTATTATTATTTATTATTATTATTTATTTATTCATGTTCGATTCTTAGTGCTACAGTATCGCTACTATAAATGTATGCACTAAACACTATAGGTTTACATTCTTGAAATCAATGTTAAGTTGTAAATTTAATTCTTATGGACTAATTTAGCATTATATATTTATTTTATTATTATTGAATTAGTTCTACTTTGGTTACAATGTAAATTATTAGCTACCAAAATGTGATTGTTAGTTAATATTTAATTGATGCTCGCTAGAGATGAATTTTAGATCTGACGGCAGGTTATCCCAAAGCCGAACAGCGTAGATGTGAAATTGCCTTTCAGAGCATGCTAGCTTGGTTCTTATGTAAGTAAGGTTATGGACGAGGGTTGATGTGGCAAATTTAAGGTGTTCATACAAGTACTCAGGCTTTTTCAAGTTAACTACTTTATGTAAGAAGAGGAGGACTCTGGTTATGTGGTCGCCTCTTCTCAGACCGAACACATATCGAGCTATACTTAATGTTATACCAAGGTTATCATATCTTATATCAACGTTATCAATACTAAGCTTTGGAAAACTGTCAAGATTCATGTAATTTATATAAATTACTAAACACTTAGACTTTACGGGATTTATACTCAGACCATTACGATACGCCCATTTACTAACACATAACAAAACATCATTGCATTTATAGATACATTCTTTGATTAGATTAGCAGGACGACTGACATACATTTGGACATCATTTTACAGTTTGACAGCACACTACACAGGTCATTTATATATATTGTAAAGAGGAGGGGTCCTAAGATAGATCCTTTTGGGACACCACGAGAGACTGGCAAAAAATCTGAGATTTTGTTTAAGATTATATATATATGTAGAAAATAACTTGGTTACAGTTTGAATTAAATTATTCATTCTACTAAGCTTCGTCAGTAAGATATCGTGGTTAACCATGTCAAATGCTTTACTAAAGTCAAGGAGTGTCAAGAATGTATCTTCACTATTATGTATGTGGAGTCGAATGTCTGCTACAGCTTTAATTAGAGCCGTTGTGCAATTTCTTCACAGTCGAAACCCAGATTGCTTTTGATTTAGGAGGAGAAATTTATTTGAGAAGCCAATATGTGTTCAAAAATTTTTGAAAAGTAAGGCAGAATTGATATTGGCCTGAGGTCTTGTTAATGAATGTTAAAAATGCGCTTATGCGATGCCATTTTGCTTTAATAATTAATGAAATAAATACAATGCAAGTGTCGGCTTGAGTCAGCTGTTTGCCTGACGATTATTTTTACGATATTTATATCGGCACTTAACCGGGCTATAAATATTAACCGGCCCTCAAGCATCAGTTTAATTTATGTCTCATTTAACCCTAACCGGACATTGAGAAACTCAATTTCACATTTGCTCACATTTATGTATTTATTTAATTAACATCCTAGTGCTACAAGTTCCAAGAACCTTAAATTTAAGGCACTAGTCACTAAAACAAAATTATTAATTAATTAATTAAAAGTAACAAAGCAAAAAAAAAGAAGAAAACAGAAAGAAATAAATTAAATTATACAAATAATTTAAATTATACAAAAAAGAAAAGAAGAAAATTTGAAGAACAGTCTTCCCCTTAAGCAGATAAACATTTGTAAGCTTAGTTTAAGTGTTTTTGTATAATGCATTAAAAATATTTTAGTTAGATATTTTTTAAATATTATTTAAATGCAGCAGAAGGCTGCTTTTAAATTGTGGTGCGCTGCTAATTATCTTTAGGTCGTGTGTTAGGTTGTTCCACAGGCGAACAGTAGGTCTGTTCGATAGCTGCACTAGGTTGCCCTAGTGTACACTAGTTCACAAAAAAGTGTTCGATAGCTGCACTTTTTTACACTAAACTGTTTTTTTAATGTGCCCTGACTTACACTTTTCTGCACTTTTCTACACCACCAAAAATCAAGAGCAGAAAAGTGTAGAGCAACAAAACAGCTGTTTTGTGTCAGTTACGGTTTTGAGCTCTTCAAATCAGTTTAAAATTGCAAGTTTTAACAGTAATACAATATGCAGAGCCTGAAGTAAATTCAGAGCAGGAAGCAGCAGATGCCGCACCCCATGAAAAATAAGGAAAGGCTATTTGGGTGAATTCAACCACAAAATTCCTCTTGGAGCTCGGTTGTTTTTTTTTCATAGCTGCTAGCTTTGGGTCGTGT
Organism: Scaptomyza flava; assembly: GCA_030179655.1. Lineage (NCBI taxonomy): Eukaryota > Metazoa > Arthropoda > Insecta > Diptera > Drosophilidae > Scaptomyza > Scaptomyza flava. The sequence goes on from JARNME010000098.1 coordinate 33,014, forward strand.
GTGCATGCAATTATCAAAATATAATTGCCGCTGCACTAAAGCGCCGACGTGCACGCTGACAGCGCAGCTAACTTTGCGTAAGTCGCTGCATAAAGCTCTGCCGGCGTATAAAAACCCACGCGTCCCTGAAGATAAACTTCTTCTGCAAAAACTTTTCTGTCCACCGCGAGTTGCCCCAATTCGGTGTCCAAAATTGTGCTTAAATTTGCACATGTGCGGAAAGGCAAAAGTCAAAGCCTGAACTAAATCCGTCACAATCACCGGCTAGCAATAGTGAATTCGACCGGGAAAAACAAATCTTGGCCGACCAACAACGTCGGTACGTGGTAGTGAAAATGTTAAAAAAAAAAAAAAAAAATTGCTAATTTTTAACTTCACTTTAGGAATTGTCTCCCCAAGAGCCGTAATTGGCCGTCATCCAGTCCCGCACGAGTTATACCGCTGCTGCTAAAGCATACCGTGTTCGGGGTGGAGACGGCAATGTTTTTTTTTTGGATTTGGAAGATTTCCTCTGCTGCGGGTACCCAAAAGCCTCACAAAATAGTCGAGATCAGTTCATGCTGCGCCGCTGGCGGAGCACCGACTCCGCATTGGGTAGCCGTTGAGCCCCACGTTTTAACTCCTCGTCTGCGCAGGAATTTAACCCCCCGGCAAAAAATAAAAATAAAAACAAACCAACCAAAAGCCCAATATCAACAAAATTAATCGCTGGTAAAGAAAAAGGCTCGAAAAGAGCATAATAAATTCTTGATGTAAATCAAGTAGAAACAAGTTGTAAATGGCAAAAAGAAAAACCCAAAAACAATCAACAATATAAGTGAAAACAAGTAGAAACGTTGCAGTCGTACGCAACCGACTGCGGCATACTCGATACCAGTATTAAAAGAGGTAAAAAGAGGCCTGATTGGAAAGGGGTACGGTTGGGGCAGGGGTGTACGCTGCCTTAAAGATTCTCCAATGAGGATGGGGATGCCACCAGCTGTCTTCCTTCCAAATTTTGTGACTCTAGCTCATAGTTTGCGGGGCTGGGGGCGGTATGGGTGGGTGTGGCATCTAAATTTTTACTGCAGATATTTGCGAAATGTGAATTGCTATCTTCATACCAAATTTGGTGACTCTAGCTCGAAGTTTGTAAAAGGTGAGGGAAGAGGGGCTGGGGGCGGTATGGGTGGGTGTGGCATCCATATTTTACTGCAGATCTTTGTGAAATGTCAATTGCTATCTTCATACCAAAATTGGTGACTCCAGCTCGAAGTTTGTGAAAAGTGGGGAAAGGGGGGCTGGGGGCGGTATGGCTGGGCGTGGCATCCAAAGTTTTGATGCAGATCTTTGTGGAATGTCAATTGCTTTTTTCATACCCAATTTGGTGACTCTAGCTCGAAAATTGTTTAAAGTGGGGAAAGGGGGGTTTGGGGGTGGTATGGGTGGGCGTGGCATCCAAATTTTTGCTGCAGATCTTTGTGGAATGTCAATTGCTATCTTCATTCCAAATTTGGTGACTCTAGCTCAAAGTTTGTAAAAAATGGGGAATGGGGGGCTGAATGGGTGGGCATGGCTCCAAAACTTTGATGCAAGTTTTTGGAGGTCGCTGCCTGCTATCTTCCCACCAAATTTGGTGGCTCTAGCTCCACAAATCTGGAAGATACACGCATTCCCATGTTTGTTGAAGCGTTGGGGCGGATGGGGGTGGCTAAGGCGGTATTTGTGGGCGTGGCATCAAAACTGTTAATGCAGTGTTTGGGGGGTCATCATCGTCTATATTGGTACCAAATTTGGTGGCTCTAGCTCAAAAGCTGTGGGAGATATAAGCTTTTTTGACTTTAAAATGCGGGGGGCTGGGGGCGGAATGGGTGGCCGTGGCTCCAAAACTTTGATGCAGTTCTGTGGGGGTCGTTACCAGTTATCTCTTTTCCAAATTCGGAGGTTCTAGCTCCACAATTCGGAAGATACACGCATTCCCGTTTTTGACAAATCGTTCGGGTGGATGGGGGCAGCTAGGGCAGTATCGGTGGGCGTGGCATCTATACTTTTGATGCAGTTTTTGGGGGGTCATCATCACCTATCTTGGCATCTTAACTTTTGATGCAGTTTTTTGGGGGCTTCTAGTAGCTATCTTCTTACCAAATTCGGTAGTTCTAGCTGTAAGCATGTGCGAAATATGTGGATTTATCGGTTTTGAGTTATCGAATTTATCGATTTGCCAGCCCCCCAGTTATCGTAGAACCCCCATCTTGACACTTTAATTTACTATCCCATAGATAAAGAGAATTGGAAAGTTTCAAGTCTCTAGCTTGAAGGGTGTGGAAAAAAATTGGACACATAGAGACGGACGGACACCATGACGGACATTGCACAAACCCAATATACTCTTTGCCTTCGGTATCGAGTATAAACAATAAGCAGGTACAAGTAGTTTAGAAAAAAACTGCAAAAAATCTAAAGAAATTAAAGTGTAACACAACCTAATTTACAACCCGCATCCAGAAAATATGTAAAGCTCACTGAAAGGCCTTTCAGCGAGGATTGGTACATGAAAGTTTTCTAAAAAAAAAAAAATAAAAAATATATTGTTAAATAAGTGTGGTTACTTTTTCAATACCATCGAAAAGCAACAACAACCAAATCAGCTGTTCCCAACAAGGCCAATGAACCCCTGTATGGTTTGATCTTGCTGATCCTTGCTATCAGCTATCCTTGTTGATCTTGTTGCTGCTGCTGCGAAAAAATTCCCATCCCTTTCTTACATAACACTCACGAATGTTGTTGTTCTTGTTGTTGTTGGTTTTGCTTTTGATCATAACAATGCGGCCTACGAATGTTCTGCCCTTTGACTAGCGTACTTCAAACAAGCACAATCTTGTCTCAATCCTTTTATTCTTTGATCACAGGTTTTCACAAACATTCATTGTTTATGTTTTGCCTGCAGGTGTGCAAGGCAACGCACGTCAAACAGCCGCCCTCTCGACTCTCTCTTATCTACTTATTCGTATCTAACACCTTCTCCCTCTAACACTTTCCCACTCTATCCTTTCCACCTCTTACACCTTCTCCCTCTAACACTCCCCCTCTCACACCTTCTCCCTCTAACTCTTTATAATCTAAATGTACAAGTATCAATACTCTTGTTTAAAAACAATGTGTTGATCTTGCTGCTGCTGCTGCTGCGAAAGACAATTCCCATCCTTGCACACATAACCCCCCACGAAGGATGTTGTTGTTGCTGTTGACAATAACAATGTTCGTGTGCAGAGCAATGTATTTAAAACAGTAGCATACTTGACTCTAACACTAATTGGTTGAATAGCAAAAACTGATCCTGTCACTATCACAACCATAAGGCTCAACGTATTGACATTGCTGCTGCTGCTGCGTAAGAAAAGTTCCATCCCTTGTTCAAAGAGCCCCACGAAGGTTGTAGTTGTTGTTGCTTTTGATCATAACAATGCGGCCTACGAATGTACTGCCCTTTGACCAGCGTACTTCAAAAAGTCACAATCAAGCATGCACAAACTCGTCTCTAAGTCTTCCTCCCTCTAACACTTTCTTGCACACAGTATCCTTCTAACACTATCCCCCTCCAACTCTTTCCTCCTCTAGCACCTTCTCCCTCTAACACTTTCCCCCTCTATCCTTTCCCTGTCTTACACCTTCTCCCTCTAACACTCCTCCTCTTACACCTTTTCCCTCTAACTCTTTATAATCTAAATGTACAAGTATCAATACTCTTGTTTAAAAACAGTGTGTTGATCTTGCTGCTGCTGCCGCTGCGAAAGAAAATTCCCATCATTGCACACATAACGCCCCCACGAAGGTTGTAGTTGTTGTTGCTGATGGTGTTGCTTTTGATCATAACAATGCGGCCTACGAATGTACTGCCCTTTGACTAGCGTACTTCAAAAAAAGCACAATCTTGTCTCAATCCTTTTATTCTTTGATCACTGGTTTTCACAATCATAAACATTCATTGTTAATGTTTTGCCTGTAGGTGTGGAAGACAACGCACGTCAAACAGGTGCCCTCTCGACTCTCTCTTATCTACTTATTCGTAGCTAAGAAACCTGCTCACAGTTGACTCTCTCTCTCTCTCTTATCTACTAACTTGTAGCTAAGTAACCTGTGCACACTTGACTCTAGCATTTAATAGTTTCATAGGCAATGTACTTTGCTCACTGAACCTCACGGACGGTGATACCTACAACACCTTCTCCTTTTTAACACTTTCCCCCTCTTACACCTTCTCCCTCTAACACTCCCCCTCTTAAACCTTCTCCCTCTGACTCTTTATAATCTTAATCTACAAGAATCAATACTCTTGTTTAAAAACAATGTGTTGATCTTGCTGCTGCTGCTACGACAGAAAATTCCCATCCTTGCACACATAACCCCCCCCCCCCCCCATGAAGGTTGTAGTTGATGTTGTTGACAATTACAATGCACGGGTGCAGAGCAACGTATTTAAAACTGAAGCACACTTGACTCTAGCACTAAATGGTTAAATAGCTAAAACTGATCCTGTCATTAACACAACCATAATAATCAATGTTTATGGCCTGCTTGTCAAACAGGAGCACATTTGACTCTAATACAAATTGGTTACATAGACAAAACTGATAGTGTGAACACTGATTTTCACAACTTGACACCCCATCCCTTGCTCACAAACCCACATGAATGCACGAGTTCTAGGCAACGCACTTAAAACAGCAGCACACTTGACACCCGATCCTATGATCACTGATTCTCAAGGATTCTGTCGTTGCTGTTGCTCTTGACAATAACAATGCATGTTGTGGCTTGCTTGCAGGGGGTAAAAGGCAACGCACGTGCAAACAGATGTACACTTAACACCAGTTTCTATGATCACTGATTCTCGCAACCATAACAATGCGGCCTAGGAATGTCATGCCTTTGTCCTTAATACCTAGACTAATTAAAGCGGGGCACGATCATGGGAAAAAAGGGTCATAAATTATAGTATTGGGGGGTAATTAAACTGTCAAAAAAAAGGGTCATAAAATTAATGGGGGGGTAATTAAACTGTCAAAAATGAAAAGTCATAAATTGTCACAGAACCGGCAATTTCCTACTACTGAGCGCAAAAAAAGAAGAAAAAAAAAGGGAAAAATACTATATGAGATGCAAAAGAAATAAATAAACAAAAATAATAATTAACAACAATAATCAGCTATCAATCGGGAACATGCAGCACTTTCCATTAAGTAATGTTATAATCTCAAAGTGCGTGATAAAAAGCCAAAGGAAAAGAACCAACTAATAATGTTGAAGAAATTCTATAAGACAGTTCCGTCTTTCCACTAATTGTTTTAACTGTATAACCTACCAAGCTCTGGCAAGCAAATTGTTCTTAAAAGCGTCAAATAGTAAACTCTTTGAAACGACAAGATCTGATGCTCCTTAAGCGTGAAAGTTGTAACACTCAAGTGTTTAAGTCAGCGATTAGATTCTGAGCAAAATTTAATCTCAATACCTATAAGCTGAGAAAAATATAGATACAGACAAATGGATCTAGGAAGCTTACGGTGTTGATCTTAATATTGATTAAGAATAAACATATCTGGGATCAAGCATGCTTTCGTTTATGCAGCACAGAAAAAAATACAATGTCTCGGTTCAAAAATTGAGAGGCAAAACCATTAAATTTAAATGCAATATATAAAGTCAAATAACATAAAAGAATAAAATTAAAAATTAAATAACAAAATAAAAAAAACAATATACAAATATTACTAGAATGGAAGGACATACTACTTTTAAATCTTACTCCCTGCCGTATTATATGCCAAGGAAAATGGACCAAGAAAATAGATTGTGGACCTAAACAAGAACAACTTTATCTCGCTCTTTCAATGTACGAAGTATAACCCACAAGAATCATAATAGAAAATAGCCTAGCAAAACTACTTACGATGAAGTCCAAACGGTCTTAAGACCATGAATCCTAAGCTAGTGAAAATTATTGTAAATGACTTGCTCGCGCTCTTTTTATTAGTTTAACATACACACAACTAGTGCTCTAAAATACAACCACAAAAAAGAAGAATAAATCTTACCATACAATTACTGAATCAAATCTTATTATATGGAGCCTCCTCAACAAACAGTATACAATAAAATCAGACCCTAATCTAAAATCAAAAAACAGGATCAAGAGCTAGGGTGTATAAAACGACTATTAAATAGGAAGAAAAAACAAAAAATACCAATATTTAGTAGGTACAAACCAATCCGGTGATAGTTAACGTACATTATTTTAAAAACACACTACGATTGAAAATTTTAAGTACTCTACCGCCTGTTTTGCAAAATACCGACTTTTAAGTCATCTCTAGCTTTAGTACATATCAACCTTATTTTGCCATCCAAACTCAAGATTAATGCAAAGGTTCAAGAATAATAAAATATATACAATGGTTTCATGAATTAAATAAATAACTCAGATCAAGAAAAAATAAATAATAATAAGTTTTTAGCACTAAAGAAAATAAGTCTCCTTAAGAAATAATTATAATAATTAAATGAAGAAATACGCCCTAATAACATGGCATGTAGAACAAAAAGGGTTTGTTCTCATTAAAATTAATAAAGCACCTACAAAAAAAAAAAAATATAAATAAAAATAAATAAATAAATAAATAAAAATAAAAAATAAATTAAAAAAAGTGGAAGTCAGATTTAACAAAACTGCAACTATCTCAGTTAAGGAACAGCAGTAGTAGATACTTAACCTTTAAATTAAAACACCTAACGTATTCATACTTTTGAAACAGTGTAAGACTCATAAGCTAGTTCAATCCACTTCCTTATTAAATGCAAGAAAAATGGGGAGAATAATGAAATAAAATGTTACTATCCATCAATTATAAGAAATTAGTAACGAAATTTTCTTAGTTTAAGCAATGAGTTTGGAAATATAAAAATCTAACATAATCACTAAAAAAGTAGAAAAGTATATGTGTTGACAGTTAAAATATATTAAAGCAATCAATTATAAAGTAAAAAATCAATGTCCGATCGATTTCCCTGTTAAAATTAAGAGAACTTGTTAAGGACAATAATACAGTCTATCTCGTTTTAAGCGTAAAGCCTAGTCAAAATAGCTAACTACATAACATAAAATGTTTAAAAATCAGTAGAATACTAAGTTGAAGAAAACGATTAAATATAACACAAATTAAGATAGGGTATCATACAACATCAATAGAAGAATTTTTGAAATCAGTAAATGAGTACAAAACACATTCTTTATACATTTTTATCGTAAGTAGCATACTGGGAAAGAGTATAGTAAAACCCGTTTATAAAAAAAAAATCAAGCTGCTTAGAACATCTTACTGTTTTCATTTTCTTTATTTTAAAAATTGATTTGATATGTGAGTTTGATGAAATAATTTTAGTTGAGTATAAGAAATAGTTTGACGGATATCTTAAATATGAAAAGTGTCATTTGACGAAAATCTTATAGCGAGCAGTGCGAAAGTTAAGGAAAAGATTATTTGATAAGCCTAAAAGATAACCTTACAGAATTTAAAGAATGTATAAGCAAAATAAATTATGACTGAGATAGATCGGAATCCAATGTATGGTGATTAAAAAACAAATAATAATAATCTCAATAAACGATGAAGTATAAATATTAAGATCAAAATTATTTTGTTAAAACATGATTTATTATACCATCTGCACGAACTTCTTTAAGCTTTCAAGTGAGTACTAGAACTTAGGCTTATAATATTGACTTAAACAAGTGGAAACGTTGCAGTCGGACGCAACCGACTGCGGCATACTCGATACCAGTATTAAAACAGGTAAAAAGAGGCCTGATTGCAAAGGGGTACGGATGGGGCAGGGGTGTACGCTGCCTTAAAGATTCTCCGATGCAGATAGGGATGCCACCAACTATCTTCCCTCCAAATTTGGTGACTCTAGCTGAAAGTTTGTAAGAGCTGTTGAAAGGGGGGCTGGGGGCGGTATGGGTGGTTGTGGCATCCAAACTTTTACTGCAGATCTTTGTGAAATGTCAATTTCTATCTTCATACCAAATTTGGTGACTCTAGCTCGAAAATTGTTAAATGTGGGGAAAGGGGAGCTGGGGGCGGTATGGGTGGGCGTGGCATCTAAAGTTTTGATGCAGATCTGTGTGGAATGTCAAT
>JARNME010000099.1:0-88112 GCA_030179655.1 Scaptomyza flava
TAAAGTGTCAAGATGAGGGTTTTTCTACGATAACTGGGTGGCATGGCAAATCGATAAATTCGTATACATCAAACCGAGAACTTCACATAGTTCGCACATCCTTACCAGCTAGAACTCACCCATTTGGGGGGCAGATAGCTACTAGCAAACCCCCAAAAAACTGCATCCAAAAATTTTGGAGCCACGCCCAACCATCAGCCCCACGCCCCCCGCAATTTAAAGTGCAAAAAAGCTTATATCTCCCACCGTGTTGAGCTATAGGCTACCTACTTTGGTGCCACAGATAGTGATGGATGACCCCCCAAAAAAACCTGCATCAAAAAGTTTTGGGTGCCACGCCCCACCAATACTGCCCTAAGCCCCTCCCATCCGCCCCAACCCTTACCGTCCAAAAACGTGGAATGCGTGCTATCATCCAGAGTTGTGGAGATAACGCCACTCAATTGGCAGGAGGATAGCTTGCAATGACCCCCAAAAAACTGCATCAACGTATTTTTGGTGCCACGCCAAAACCATGCTGTCCCCCTTTCCCCACCGGTTGACAACCATTAGAGCTAGAGTCACCAAATCTTAGTATGAAAGGTAACAATTGACCTTCCACAGGATCTGCAGCACAAATTTGGATGCCACGCCCAGTACCCATACCACCCCAGCCCCCCTTTCCCCCCCCAACCCCCCTATTATACAAACTTCGAGCATAAGTCACCAAATTTGGTATGAAGATAGCATATGACATTCCACATAGATCTGTCAAGCAACAATTTTGAGATGCCACGACACCCAAACCGGCGCCACCAGCCCCCGCTTTCCCACTTTAACAAAACTTGATCTAGAGTCACCAAATTGGAAGGTAAGAGGAAGGTAGTCAATTGACACTTTACAAACTTTGCGCTCGAGTGCACCAAATTTGGAAGGAAGAAGCAATTGACATTTCACAAAACTCGGCAGCAAAAACTTGGGATGCCACGCCCACCCATACCGCGCCCAGCCCCCCTTATCCCACTGTTTCACCATTTTTCGAGCTAGAGTCACCAAATGTGGGATGAAGATAGCAATTGGACATTCCCCCCAGATCTGCACTCAAAACTTTGGATGCAACGCCCACACTTACCGCCCCCAGCCCCCCTTTCCTTTTCCCCACTGTAAAAACCATTTTCGAGCTAGAGTCACCATGTTTTGGTATGAAGAGAGCAATTGGACATTTTCGGCAAAGATTTGCAAGTAAAAATTTAGATGCCACACCCACCCATAACCGGCCCCCAGCCTCCCTTTCAACAGCTCTTAAACTTTACGCTAGAGTCACCATTTGGTAGGAGATAGTTGGTGGCATCCCCCATCTGCATCGGATAATCCTTTAGGCAGCGTACACCCCTGCCCCATCCGTTACCCCTTGGAAATCAGGCCTCTTTTTACATGTTTTCATACTGGATCGGTTATGCCCGCCAGGCGGTTGCGTCCGACGGCAACGTTTCCCACTTGTTTCTTTGAATGAATTTGTGAATTAAGTGTATTTTCAACAGGGGAACCTTTGGGGTTTACGTGCGGCAACGGCAATTTTTACATATGTTTACTTATAAGATAAGTTTTTAAACCACAAAGTGTTTGTTAGTAAGGAGTTTATTTATTGGGGCGGTGTTCCTATTGAAGTGTAGTAATTAGTATATATTTTTTCTTTGTAACTAGCGCATAGCGCAAGATGTGTTACTATACACTTGAAACCAAAAAGCAAGCTAGGTGCCTAACCGTTCTGTTAGCCCGCTTTCTGCCTGTTATTTTAATCTGCCGCAACTGTAGCGGCGCCTGCCGTGCGTTGTCTCGTCTGTCTCGCCTTTAGTAGGCGATGAGGAGGTGTCTCTCTCTTTATCAGCCTTTGCTGTTTCACATCCGCGTTGTCGTTGGAAGGTCAGCAGCGTGTCGTCGCATTTGCGGGCGTGCTGACCTCGGCATGTTCACGGTCGCCATATAATATGTTGGATCTTAAGCCCATAGAATATGTTTTGTATATTAAAACTGATTAAATATTATCCGTACAAGGGGGGGGGGGGACCCAAATGAAATCCGTCTGGGTTTTGAATTTCCTTTTATTGAACGAATTCCGTTTATGATTCTAAGTTAAAGGTCTGGCCACTGCCTGCGGCCCCGAGAAGTCAGGTGCGAGAGCCGTACATAAAAACGGGGTTTTTTACACCTGCAAAAAAGAACAAACGGATTTCCTCCCGCTTTCGTAATGAATAACAGTGCATTACACAATTACGTGAAAAAATGCGCTTAAAAATAATTTTCATAACTTTTAGGTACATGTAGCACTGCGCACAGTGCAAACCCAGTTATTTTATACTCGCTACCTGAAGTGTAAAGGGTAGATTGGTTTGGGCCAATGTCCGCATGGTGTCTGTCCGCCTGTCCGTACCGTATGGTGTACAAGTTTTTTCCTGACCCTGCAAGGCTAGGGACTTGAAACTTTCCAATTCTCTTTATCTATGGGATAGTAAATTAAAGTGTCAAGATTGGGGTTCTACGATAACTGGGGGCTGGCAAATCGATAAATTCGATAACTCAAAAACGATAAATCCGCATATTTCACACACCCTTACAGCTAGAACTACCAAATTTGGTAAGAAGATAGCTACTAGCAACCCCCAAAAAACTGCATCAAAAATTTTGGAGCCACGCCCCCCCATTCCGCCCCCAGACCCCCCGCATTTTAAAGTCAAAAAAGCCTATATCTCCCACAGTTTTGGCTCAGCCACCAAATTTGGTGCCAATTTAGCTGATGATGACCCCCCCAAAAACTGCACCAAAAGTTTGGATGCCACGCCCACCAATACCGCCCTAGCCGCCCCCAGATGCCCCAACGCTTCGTAAAAAACGGGAATGCGTGTATCTTCCAGAGTAGTGGAGCTAGAGCCACCAAATTTGGTAGGAAGATAGCTGGTAACGACCCCAAAAGAACTGCATCAAAGTTTTGGAGCCACGCCCACCCATCCCGCCCCCAGCCCCCCGCATTTTGAAATCAGAAAAGCCTATATCTCCCACAGTTTTTTAGCTAGAGTCACCAAATTTGGTGCCAAGATAGATGATGATGACCCCCCAAAAACTGCATCAAAAGTTTGGATGCCACGCCCACCAATACCGCCCTAGCCACCCCCATCTGCCCCAACGCTTCGTCAAAAACGGGAATGCGTGTATATTCCAGAGTAGTGGCAGCTAGAGCCACCAATTTGGTAGGAAGATAGCTGGCAACGACCCCCAACAATCTGCATCAAAGTTTTGGAGCCTAGCCCACCATTCCGCCCCCTTTCCCCACCTTATACAAACTTTGAGCTAGAGTCACCAAGTTTGGTATGAAGTAGCATTTGACATTCCACAAGGATCGGCAGCAAAATTTGGATGCCACGCCCAACCATACCGCCCCCAGCCCCCCTTTCCCCACTTTATACAAACTTCGAGCTAGAGTCACCAAAATTGGTATGAAGATAGCAATTGACATTCCACATAGATCGGCAGCAAAAATTTGAATGCCACGCCCACCCATACCGCCCAGCAGCCCCCCTTTCACCACTTTTACATAACTTCGAGCTAGAGTCACCAAATTTGGTATGAAGGTAGCATTTGACATCCACAAGGATCTGCAGCAAAAACTTTGGATGCCACGCCCACCCATACCGCCCCCAGCCCCCTTCTCCCACTTTATCAAACTTTGAGCTAGAGTCACCAAATTTGGTATGAAGATAGCAATTGACATTCCACAAAATCTGCAGCAAAACTTGGATGCCACGCCCACCTACCGCCATACCACCCCCAGCCCCCTCTCCCCAGTTTATACAAACTTCGAGCTAGAGTCGCCAAATTTGGTATGAAGGTAGCAATTGACATTCCACAAGATCTGCAGCAAAAATTTGGATGCCACGACCACCCATACCGCCCCCAGCCCCCCTTCACCACTTTTTACAAACTTTGAGCTAGAGTCACCAAATTGGTATGAAGGTAGCAATTGACATCCCAAGGATCTGCAGCAAAAATTTGGATGCCACGCCCAACCATACCGCCCCCAGCCCCCCTTTCCCCACTTTATACAAACTTCGAGCTAGAGTCACCAAATTTGGTATGAAGAGAGCAATTGACATCCCACATGGATCTGCAGCAAAAATTTGAATGCCACGCCCAACCATACCGCCCCAAGCCCCCTTTCACCACACTTTATACATACTTCGCGCTAGAGTCACCAAATTTGGTATGAAGCTAGCGTTTGACATTCCACAAGGACTGCAGCAAAAATTTGGATGGCACAACCAACCCATACCACCCCCAGCCCCCTTTCCTCAAGTTTATACAAACTTCGAGCTAGAGGCACCAAATTTGGTATGAAGGTAGCAATTGACATTCCACATGGATCTGCAGCAAAAATTTGGGTGCCACGCCACCCACACCACCCATACCACCCCAGCCCCCCCTCTCCCACTTTATACAAACTTCGAGCTAGAGTCACCAAATTGGTATGAAGGTAGCAATTGACATTCCACATAGATCTGCAGCAAAAATTTGGATGCCACGACCACCCATACCGCCCCCAGCCCCCCTATCACCACTTTTTACTAACTTTGAGCTAGAGTCACGAATTTGGAAGGAAGGTATCAATGGACATTCCACAAGGAACTGCAGCAAAACTTGGATGCCACGCCCACCCATTACGCCCCCAGCCCCCCTTTCCCACTTTTTACAAACTTTGAGCTAGACTCACCAAATTGGAAGGAAGATAGCATTGACATTTCACAAAAATCTGCAGCAAAACCTTTGGATGCCACGCCCACCCTTACCGCCCCCAGCCCCCTTTCCCAACTTTAAACAATTGTCGAGCTAGAGTCACCATATTTTGGCATGGAAGATAGCAATTGACATTTCGCAAAGATTTGCAGTAAAAATTTAGATGCCACACCCACCCATACCGCCCCAGCCTCCCTTTCAACACCGCTCTTACTAACTTTCAGCTAGAGTCACCAATTTGGTAGTGAGATAGTTGGTGGCATCCCCATCTGCATCGGAGAATCTTTAAGGCAGCGTACACCCCTGCCCCATCCGTACCCCTTTGCAATCAGGCCTCTTTTACATGTTTTAATACTGGTATCGATATGCCGCAGGTCGGTTGCGTCCGACTGCAACGTTTCCACTTGTATACTCGTACCGAAGGTAAAGAGTATATTGGTTTTGTGCAATGTCCGTCACTGGTGTCTGTCCGTCCTGTCCGTCTGTCTCTGTCCTTCCGTATGTATGCAAGTTTTTTCAACACCCTTCAAGCTAGAGACTTGAAACTTTCCAATTCTCTTTATCTATGGGATAGTAAATTAAAGTGTCAAGATGGGGGTTCTACGATAACTGGGGGCTGGCAAATCGATAAATCGATAACTCAAAACCGATAAATCCACATATTTCGCACATCCTTACAGCTAGAACTACCAAATTGGTAAGAAGATAGCTACTAGCAACCCCCCAAAAAACTGCATCAAAAATTTTGGAGCCACGCCCCCCCCATTCCGCGCCCAGATCCTCCGCATTTTAAAGTAAAAAAGCCATATCTCCCACAGTTTTTGAGCTAGAGCCACCAAATTTGGTGCCAATTTAGCTGATGATGACCCCCCAAAAACTGCACCAAAAGTTGGATGCCACGCCCACCAATACCGCCGTAGCCGCCCCCAGATGCCCAAACGCTTCGTAAAAAACGGGAATGCGTGTATCTTCAGAGTTGTAGAGCTAGAGCCTCCAAATTTGGTAGGAAGACTAGCTGGTAACGACCCCCAAAAAACTGCATCAAAGTTTTGGAGCCACGCCCACCCATTCCGCCCCCAGCCCCCCTGCATTTGAAATCAGAAATGGCTATATCTCCCACAGTTTTTTGAGCTAGAGCACCCAAATTTGGTGCCAATTTAGCTGATGATGACCCCCCAAAAACTGCACCAAAAGTTTGGATGCCACGTCCACCAATACCGCACTAGCCACCCCATCTGCCCCAACGCTTCGTCAAAAACGGGAATGCGTATATATTCCAGAGTAGTGGAGCTAGAGCCACCAAATTTTGGTAGGAAGATAGCTGGCAACGACCCCCAACAATCTGCATCAAAGTTTTGGAGCCTAGCCCATCCATTCCGCCCCCCTTTCCCCACCTTATACAACTTTGAGCTAGAGTCACCAAATTTGGCATGAAGGTAGCATTTGACATTCCACAAGGATCTGCAGCAAAAATTTGGATGCCACGCCCACAACATACCGCCCCCAGCCCCCATTTCCCCACTTTATACAAACTTTAAGCTAGAGTCACCAAATTTGGTATGAAGGTAGCTTTGACTTCCACAAGGATCTGCAGCAAAAATTTGGATGCCACGCCCAACCATACCGCCCCCAGCCCCCCTTTCCCCACTTTATACAAACTTCGAGCTAGAGTCACCAAATTTGGTATGAAGATAGCAATTGACATCCCACATAGATCTGCAGCAAAAATTTGGATGCCACGCCCAAACATACCGCCCCCAGCCCCCATTTCCCCACTTTATACAAACTTTGAGCTAGAGTCACCAAATTTGGTATGAAGGTAGCAATTGACATTCCACAAAGATCTGCATCAAAAATTTGGATGCAATTCCACCATACCGCCCCCAGCCCCCTTTCCACACTTTATACAAACTTTGAGCTAGAGTCACCAAATTTGGTATGAAGATAGCAATTGACATCCCACATGGATGGGCATCAAAATTTTTTATACTGGTATCGAGTATGCCGCAGTCGGTTGCGTCCGACTGCAACGTTTCCACTTGTTATACTCGATACCGAAGGTAAAGAGTATATTGGTTTTGTGCAATGTCCGTCATGGTGTCTGTCCGTCTGTCCGTCTGTCCGTCCGTATGTATGCAAGTTTTTTCCACACCCTTCAAGCTAGAGACTTGAAACTTTCCAATTCTCTTTATCTATGGGATAGTAAATTAAAGTGTCAAGATGGGGGTTCTACGATAACTGGGGGCTGGCAAATCGATAAATTCGATAACTCAAAACCGATAAATCCACATATTTCGCACATCCTTACAGCTAGAACTACCAAATTTGGTAAGAAGATAGCTACTAGCAACCCCCAAAAAACTGCATCAAAAATTTTGGAGCCACGCCCCCCATTCCGCCCCAGACCCCCGAATTTTAAAGTCAAATAAGCCTATATCTCCCACAGTTTTGAGCTAGAGCCACCAAATTTGGTGCCAATTTAGCTGATGATGACCCCCCAAAAACTGCACCAAAAGTTTGGATGCCACGCCCACCAATACCGCCGTAGCCGCCCCCAGATGCCCCAACGCTTCGTAAAAAACGGGAATGCGTGTATCTTCCAGAGTTGTGGAGCTAGAGCCTCCAAATTTGGTAGGAAGCTAGCTGGTAACGACCCCCAAAAAACTGCATCAAAGTTTTGGAGCCACGCCCACCCATTCCGCCCCCAGCCCCCCTGCATTTGAAATCAGAAATGGCTATATCTCCCACAGTTTTGAGCTAGAGCCACCAAATTGGTGCCAATTTAGCTGATGATGACCCCCAAAAAACTGCATCAAAAGTTTGGATGCCACGCCCACCAATACCGCCCTAGCCACCCCATCTGCCCCAACGCTTCGTCAAAAACGGGAATGCGTGTATATTCCAGAGTAGTGGAGCTAGAGCCACCAAATTTGGTAGGAAGATAGCTGGCAACGACCCCAACAATCTGCATCAAAGTTTTGGAGCCTAGCCCATCCATTCCGCCCCCTTTCCCCACCTTATACAAACTTTGAGCTAGAGTCACCAAATTTGGTATGAAGGTAGCATTGACATTCCACAAGGATCTGCAGCAAAAATTTGGATGCCAGGCCCAAACATACCGCCCCAGCCCCATTTCCCCACTTTATACAAACTTTGAGCTAGAGTCACCAAATTTGGTATGAAGGTAGCATTTGACATTCCACAAGGATCTGCAGCAAAAATTTGGATGCCACGCCCAACCATACCGCCCCCAGCCCCCCTTCCCCACTTTATACAAACTTCGAGCTAGAGTCACCAAATTTGGTATGAAGATAGCAATTGACATCCCACATAGATCTGCAGCAAAAATTGGATGCCACGCCCAAACATACCGCCCCAGCCCCCATTTCCCCACTTTATACAAACTTTGAGCTAGAGTCACCAAATTTGGTATGAAGGTAGCAATTGACATTCCACAAAGATCTGCATCAAAAATTGGATGCAATTCCACCCATACCGCCCCCAGCCCCCCTTTCCCCACTTTATACAAACTTTGAGCTAGAGTCACCAAATTTGGTATGAGATAGCAATTGACATCCCACATGGATGGGCATCAAAATTTTTAATACTGGTATCGAGTATACCGCAGTCGGTTGCGTCCGACTGCAACGTTTCCAATTGTTTTTTGAATGAATTTGTGAATTAAGTGTATTTTCAACAGGGGAACACTTGTGGTTTACTTGCGGCAATGGCAATTTTACAATAGTTACTTATAAGATAAGTTTTCACCACAAAGTGTTTGTTAGTTATGAGTTTATTTATTGGGGCGTTTATTCCTATTGAATTGTTAGTAGTTTTTTTCGTAACTAGCGCATAGCGCAAGATGGTTACTATTAATTGAAAAAAAAAGCGAGGTGCTAACGTCTGTTAGCCCGCTTCTTCCTGTTATTTAATCTGCCGCAACTGTAAGCGGATCCTGCGTGCGTTGTCGTCTATTCTCGCCTTAGTAAGGCGATGAGAGGTGTCTTCTATTTTCAGCCTTGCTTTTTCACATCCGCGATGTCGTTTGGAAGTCAGCAGGTCGTCGCATTTGCTGGCGTGCTGACGCTCGGCAGGTTCACGGTCGCCATAATATGTTTGATCTTAAGCCATATAATATGTTTGTATATTAAACTGATTAAAATTATTCATACAAGACATGACATCCGTCTGGGTTTGAATTTCTTATTGAACGAATTCAGTTTATGATTCTAAGTTAAGGCTGGCCACTGCTTCGGCCGAGAAGTCAGTGCGAGAGCCGTACATAAAAACGGTTTTTTACACCTGCAAAAAAGAAACGGATTTCCGCTTCTTAATGAATAAGTGCATACACAATTAAGTGAAAAATGCGCTTAAAAATAATTTTCATAATTTTATTTACATGTATCACTTCGCACAGTGCACATTTTTTATACTCGATACCGAAGGTAAAGGGTATATTGGTTTTGTGCAATGTCCGTCATGGTGTCTGTCCGTCTGTCCGGCCGTATGTGTGCAAGTTTTTCCAGACCCTTCAAGCTAGGGACTTGAAACTTTCCAATTCTCTTTATCTATGGGATAGTAAATTAAAGTGTCAAGATTGGGGTTCTACGATAACTGGGGGGCTGGCAAATCGATAGATTCGATAACTCAAAAACGATAAGTCCGCATATTTCACACACCCTTACAGCTAGAACTACCAATTTTAGTAAGAAGATAGCTACTAGCAACCCCCAAAAAACTGCATCAAAAATTTTGGAGCCACGCCCACCCATACCGCCCCCAGACCCCCGCATTTTACAAGTCAAAAAGCCTATATCTCCCACAGTTTTTGAGCTAGAGTCACCAAATTTTGTGCCAAGATAGATGATGATGACCCCCCAAAAACTGCATCAAAAGTTTAGATGCCACGCCCACCAATACCGCCCTAGCCACCCCCATCTGCCCCAACGCTTCGTCAAAAACGGGAATGCGTGTATATTCCAGAGTAGTGGAGCTAGAGCCACCAAATTTGGTAGGAAGATAGCTGGCAACGACCTCCAACAATCTGCATCAAAGTTTGGAGCCTAGCCCATCCATTCCGCCCCCTTCCCCACCTTATACAAACTTTGAGCTAGAGTCACCAAATTTGGTATTAAGCTAGCATTTGACATTCCACAAGGATCTGCAGCAAAAATTTGGATGCCACGCCCAACCATACCGCCCCCAGCCCCCCTTTCCCCACTTTATACAAACTTCGAGCCAGAGTCACCAAATTTGGTATGAAGAGAGCAATTGACATCCCACATGGATCGGCAGCAAAAATTTGAATGCCACGCCCACCCATACCGCCCCAAGCCCCTCTTTCACCACCTTTTACATGCTTCGAGCTAGAGTCCCCAAATTTGGTATGAAGCTTGCATTGACATTCCACAAGGATCTGCAGCAAAAATTTGGATGGCACGCCCAACCATACCCCCCCAGCCCCCCTTTCCACACTTTATACAAACTTGAGCTAGAGTCACCAAATTTGGTATGAAGGTAGCAATTGACATTCCACATGGATCTGCAGCAAAATTTTGGATGCCACGCCCACCCATACCACCCCCAGCCCCCCTTTCCCCACTTATACAAACTTGAGCTAGAGTCACCAAATTTGGTATGAAGGTAGCAATTGACATTCCACATGGATCTGCAGCAAAAATTTGGATGCCACGCCCACCCATACTTCCTACCACCCCAGCCCCCTTTCCCCAGTTTATACAAACTTCGAGCTAGAGTCACCAAAACTGGTATGAAGATAGCAATTGACATTCCACATAGATCTGCAGCAAAAATTTGGATGCCACGACCACCCAAACCGCCCCCAGCCCCCTTTCACCACTTTTTACTAACTTTGAGCTAGAGTCACGAAATTTGGAAGGAAGGTATCAATTGACATTCCACAAGGAACTGCAGCAAAACTTTGGATGCCACGCCCACCCATTACCGCCCCCAGCCCCCCTTTTCCCACTTTTTACAAACTTTGAGCTAGACTCACCAAATTTGGAAGGAAGATAGCAATTGACATTTCACAAAAATCTGCAGCAAAACTTTGGATGCCACGCCCACCCTTAACGCCCCCAGCCCCCTTTCCCCACTTTAACAATTTTCGAGCTAGAGTCACCAAATTTGGTATGAAGATAGCAATTGACATTTCGCAAAGATTTGCAGTAAAAATTTAGATGCCACACACACCCATACCGCCCCCAGCCTCCCTTTCAACAGCTCTTACTAACTTTCAGCTAGAGTCACCAAATTTGGTAGGAAGATAGTTGGTGGCATCCCCATCTGCATCGGAGAATCTTTAAGGCAGCGTACACCCCTGCCCCATCCGTACCCCTTTGCAATCAGGCCTCTTTTACATGTTTTAATACTGGTATCGAGTATGCCGCAGTCGGTTGCGTCCGACTGCAACGTTTCCACTTGTTTTTTGAATGAATTGTGAATTAAGTGTATTTCAACAGGGGAACACTTTATGGTTTACTTGCGGCAATGCAATTTTACAATAGTTTACTTATAAGATAAGTTTTCACCACAAAGTGTTTGTTAGTTATGAGTTTATTTATTGGGGCGTTTATTCCTATTGAATTGTTAGTATTTTTTTCGTAACTAGCACATAGCGGAAGATGGTTACTATTAAATTGAAAAAAAAAGCGAGGTGCTAACGTCTGTTAGCCCGCTTCTTCCTGTTATTTATTCTGCCGCAACTGTAAGCGGATCCTGCGTGCGTTGTCGTCTATTCTCGCCTTTAGTAAGGCGATGATGAGGTGTCTTCTATTTATCAGCCTTGCTTTTTCACATCCGCGTTGTCGTTTGGAAGTCAGCAGGTCGTCGCATTGCTGGCGTGCTGACGCTCGGCATGTTCACGGTCGCCATATAATATGTTTGATCTTAAGCCATATAATATGTTTTGTATATTAAACTGATTAAATATATTCATACAAGACATTGACATCCGTCTGGGTTTGAATTTCTTTATTGAACGAATTCAGTTTATGATTCTAAGTTTAAGGCTGGCCACTGCTTCGGCCGAGAAGTCAGTGCGAGAGCCGTACATAAAAACGGTTTTTACACCTGCAAAATAGAAACGGATTTCCGCTTCTTAATGAATAAGTGCATACACAACTAAGTAAAAAATGCGCTTAAAAATAATTTTCATAACTTTATGTACATGTATCACTTCGCACAGTGCACATTTTTTATACTCGATACCGAAGGTAAAGGGTATATTGGTTTTGTGCAATGTCCGTCATGGTGTCTGTCCGTCCGTATGTGTGCAAGTTTTTTCCAGACCTTCAAGCTAGAGACTTGAAACTTCCAATTCTCTTTATCTATGGGATAGTAAATTAAAGTGTCAAGATTGGGGTTCTACGATAACTGGGGGGCTGGCAAATCGATAAATTCGATAACTCAAAAACAATAAGTCCGCATATTTCACACACGCTTACAGCTAGAACGACCAATTTGGTAAGAAGATAGCTACTAGCAACCCCCAAAAAACTGCATCAAAAGTTTGGAGCCACGCCCACCCATTCCGCCCCCAGCCCCCCGCATTTTGAAATCAGAAATAGCTATATCCCCCACAGTTTTTGAGCTAGAGCCACCAAATTTGGTGCCAATTTAGCTGATTATGACACCCCAAAACCTGCACCAAAAGTTTGGATGCCACGCCCACCGATACCGCCCTAGCCGCCCCCAGATGCCCCAACGCTTCGTAAAAAAACGGGAATGCGTGTATCTTCCAGAGTAGTGGAGCTAGAGCCACCAAATTTGGTAGGAAGATAACTGGTAACGACCCCAAAAGAACTGGATCAACGCTTTGGAGCCACGCCCACCCATCCCGCCCCCAGCCCCACCGCATTCTTGAACCAGAAAAGCCTATATCTCCCACAGTTTTTAGCTAGAGTCACCAAATTTTGTGCCAAGATAGATGATGATGACCCCCAAAAACTGCATCAAAAATTTGGATGCCACGCCCACCAATACCGCCCTAGCCACCCCCATCTGCCCCAACGCTTCGTCAAAAACGGGAATGCGTGTATATTCCAGAGTAGTGGAGCTAGAGCCACCAAATTTGGTATGAAGATAGCTGGCAACGACCTCCAACAATCTGCATCAAAGTTTTGGAGCCTAGCCCATCCATTCCACCCCCCTTTCCCCACCTTATACAAACTTTGAGCTAGAGTCACCAAATTTGGTATGAAGGTAGCATTTGACATTCCACAAGGATCTGCAGCAAAAATTTTGATGCCACGCCCAACCATACCGCCCCCAGCCCCCCTTTCCCCACTTTATACTAACTTCGAGCCAGAGTCACCAAATTTGGTATGAAGAGAGCAATTGACATCCCACATGGATCGGCAGCAAAAATTTGAATGCCACGCCCACCCATACCGCCCCCAGCCCCCTTTCACCACACCTTTACATGCTTCGAGCTAGAGTCACCAAATTGGTATGAAGCTTGCATTTGACATTCCACAAGGATCTGCAGCAAAAATTTGGATGGCACGCCCAACCATACCACCCCCAGCCCCCTTTCCCAACTTTATACAAACTTTGAGCTAGAGTCACCAAGTTTGGTATGAAGGTAGCAATTGACATTCCACATGGATCTGTAGCAAAATTTGGATGCCACGCCCACCCATACCACCCCCAGCCCCCCTTCCCCAGTTATACAAACTTCGAGCTAGAGTCACCAAAATTGGTATGAAGATAGCAATTGACATTCCACATAGATCTGCAGCAAAAATTTGGATGCCACGACCACCCAAACCGCCCCCAGCCCCCCTTTCAACACTTTTTACAAACTTTGAGCTAGAGTCACGAAACTTGGAAGGAAGGTATCAATTGACATTCCACAAGGAACTGCAGCAAAACTTTTGATGCCACGCCCACCCATTACGCCCTCAGCCCCCCTTTCCCCACTTTTTACAAACTTTGAGCTAGAGTCACCAAATTTGGAAGGAAGATAGCAATTGATATTTCACAAAAATCTGCAGCAAAACTTTGGATGCCACGCCCACCCTTACCGCCCCCAGCCCCCTTTCCCCACTTTAAACAATTTCGAGCTAGAGTCACCAAATTTGGTATGAAGATAGAAATTGACATTTCGCAAAGATTTGCAGTAAAAATTTAGATGCCACACCCACCCATACCGCCCCCAGCCTCCCTTTCAACAGCTCTTACTAACTTTCAGCTAGAGTCACCAAATTTGGTAGGAAGATAGTTGGTGGCATCCCCATCTGCATCGGAGAATCTTTAAGGCAGCGTACACCCCTGCCCCATCCGTACCCCTTTGCAATCAGGCCTCTTTTTACATGTTTTAATACTGGTATCGAGTATGCCGCAGTCGGTTGCGTCCGACTGCAACGTTTCCACTTGTTTTTTGAATGAATTTGTGAATTAAGTGTATTTTCAACAGGGGAACACTTTATGGTTTACTTGCGGCAATGGCAATTTTACAATAGTTTACTTATAAGATAAGTTTTCACACAAAGTGTTTGTTAGTTATGAGTTTATTTATTGGGGCGTTTATTCCTATTGAATTGTTAGTATTTTTTTTTCGTAACTAGCGCATAGCGCAAGATGGTTACTATTAAATTGAAAAAAAAAGCGAGGTGCTAACGTCTGTTAGCCCGCTTCTTCCTGTTATTTAATCTGCCGCAACTGTAAGCGGATCCTGCGTGCGTTGTCGTCTATTCTCGCCTTTAGTAAGGCGATGATGAGGTGTCTTCTATTTATCAGCCTTGCTTTTTCACATCCGCGTTGTCGTTTGGAAGTCAGCAGGTCGTCGCATTTGCTGGCTTGCTGACGCTCGGCATGTTCACGGTCACCATATAATATGTTTGATCTTAAGCCATATAATATGTTTTGTTTATTAAACTGATTAAATATTATTCATACAAGACATTGACATCCGTCTGGGTTTGAATTTCTTTATTGAACGAATTCAGTTTATGATTCTAAGTTTAAGGCTGGCCACTGCTTCGGCCGAGAAGTCAGTGCGAGAGCCGTACATAAAAACGGTTTTTACACCTGCAAAAAAGAAACGGATTTCCGCTTCTTAATGAATAAGTGCATACACAACTAAGTAAAAAATGCGCTTAAATATAATTTTCATAATTTATGTACATGTATCACTTCGCACAGTGCACATTTTTTATACTCGATACCGAAGGTAAAGGGTATATTGGTTTTGTGCAATGTCCGTCATGGTGTCTGTGCGTCCGTATGTGTGCAAGTTTTTTCCAGACCCTTCAAGCTAGGGACTTGAAACTTTCCAATTCTCTTTATCTATGGGATAGTAAATTAAAGTGTCAAGATTGGGGTTCTACGATAACTGGGGGGCTGGCAAATCGATAAATTCGATAACTCAAAAACAATAAGTCCGCATATTTCACACACGCTTACAGCTAGAACTACCAATTTTGGTAAGAAGATAGCTACTAGCAACCCCAAAAAACTGCATCAACGCTTTGGAGCCACGCCCACCCATCCCGCCCCAGCCCCACCGCATTCTTGAATCAGAAAAGCCTATATCTCCCACAGTTTTTGAGCTAGAGCCACCAATTTGGTGCCAATTTAGCTGATGATGACCCCCCAAAAACTGCACCAAAAGTTTGGATGCCACGCTCACCAATACCGCCCCAAGCCCCCCTTCACCACACCTTTTACATGCTGCGAGCTAGAGTCACCAAATTTGGTATGAAGATAGCATTTGACATTCCACATGGATCTGCAGCAAAAATTTGGATGCCACGCCCACCCATACCACCCATACCACCCCAGCCCACCTTTCCCCACTTTATACAACTTTTGAGCTAGAGTCACCAAATTTGGTATGAAGGTAGCAATTGACATTCCACATGGATCTGCAGCAAAATTTGGATGCCACGCCCACCCATACCGCCCCCAGCCTCCCTTTCAACAGCTCTTACTAACTTTCAGCTAGAGTCACCAAATTTGGTAGGAAGATAGTTGGTGGCATCCCCATCTGCATCGGAGAATCTTAAGGCAGCGTACACCCCTGCCCCATCCGTACCCCTTTGCAATCAGGCCTCTTTTACATGTTTTAATACTGGTATCGAGTGTGCCGCAGTCGGTTGCGTCCGACTGCAACGTTTCCACTTGTTTTTTGAATGAATTTATGAATTAAGTGTATTTTCAACAGGGGAACACTTTGTGGTTTACTTGCGGCAATGGCAATTTTACAATAGTTTACTTATAAGATAAGTTTTCACCACAAAGTGTTTGTTAGCTATGAGTTTATTTATTGGGGCGTTTATTCCTATTGAATTGTTAGTATTTTTTTTCGTAACTAGCGCATAGCGCAAGATGGTTACTATTAAATTGAAAAAAAAGCGAGGTGCTAACGTCTGTTAGCCCGCTTCTTCCTGTTATTTAATCTGCCGCAACTGTAAGCGGATCCTGCGTGCGTTGTCGTCTATTCTCGCCTTTAGTAAGGCGATGATGAGGTGTCTTCTATTTATCAGCCTTGATTTTTCACATCCGCGTTGTCGTTTGGAAGTCAGCAGGTCGTCGCATTTGCTGGCGTGCTGACGCTCGGCATGTTCACGGTCGCCATATAATATGTTTGATCTTAAGCCATATAATATGTTTTGTATATTAAACTGATTAAATATATTCATACAAGACATTGACATCCGTCTGGGTTTGAATTTCTTTATTGAACGAATTCAGTTTATGATTCTAAGTTTAAGGCTGGCCACTGCTTCGGCCGAGAAGTCAGTGCGAGAGCCGTACATAAAAACGGTTTTTACACCTGCAAAATAGAAACGGATTTCCGCTTCTTAATGAATAAGTGCATACACAATTAAGTGAAAAATGCGCTTAAAAATAATTTTCATAATTTATGTACATGTATCACTTCGCACAGTGCACATTTTTTATACTCGATACCGAAGGTAAAGGGTATATTGGTTTTGTGCAATGTCCGTCATGGTGTCTGTCCGTCTGTCCGTCCGTATGTGTGCAAGTTTTTTCCAGACCCTTCAAGCTAGGGACTTGAAACTTTCCAATTCTCTTTATTTATGGGATAGTAAATTAAAGTGTCAAGATTGGGGTTCTACGATAACTAGGGGGCTGGCAAATCGATAATTTCGATAACTCAAAAACAATAAGTCCGCATATTTCACACACCCTTACAGCTAGAACTACCAATTTTGGTAAGAAGATAGCTACTAGCAACCCCCAAAAAACTGCATCAAAAATTTTGGAGCCACGCCCACCCATTCCGGCCCCAGACCCCCCGCATTTTAAAGTCAAAAAAGCCTATATCTCCCACAGTTTTTGAGCTAGAGCCACCAAATTTGGTGCCAATTTAGCTGATTATGACACCCCAAAAACTGCACCAAAAGTTTGGATGCCACGCCCACTAATACCGCCCTAGCCACCCCCATCTGCCCCAACGCTTCGTCAAAAACGGGAATGCGTGTATATTCCAGAGTAGTGGAGCTAGAGCCACCAAATTTGGTAGGAAGATAGCTGGCAACGACCTCCAACAATCTGCATCAAAGTTTTGGAGCCTAGCCCATCCATTCCGCCCCCCTTTCCCCACCTTATACCATCTTTGAGCTAGAGTCACCAAATTTGGTATGAAGGTAGCATTTGACATTCCACAAGGATCTGCAGCAAAAATTGGATGCCACGCCCAACCATACCGCCCCCAGCCCCCCTTTCTCCACTTTATACAAACTTTGAGCTAGAGTCACCAAATTTGGTATGAAGAGAGCAATTGACATCCCACATGGATCGGCAGCAAAAATTTGAATGCCACGCCCACCCATACCGCCCCAAGTCCCCCTTTCACCACACCTATTACATGCTTCGAGCTAGAGTCACCAAATTTGGTATGAAGCTAGCATTTGACATTCCACAAGGATCTGCAGCAAAAATTTGGATGGCACGCCCAACCATACCACCCCCAGCCCCCTTTCCCCACTTTATACAAACTTCTAGCTAGAGTCACCAAATTTGGTATGAATGTGGATGCCACTACCACCCAAACCGCCCCCAGCCCCCCTTTCAACACTTTTTACAAACTTTGAGCTAGAGTCACGAAATTTGGAAGGAAGGTATCAATTGACATTCCACAAGGAACTGCAGCAAAACTTTGGATGCCACGACCACCCATTACGCCCCCAGCCCCCCTATTCCCACTTTTTACAAACTTTGAGCTAGAGTCACCAAATTTGGAAGGAAGATAGCAATTGACATTTCACAAAAATCTGCAGCAAAACTTTGGATGCCACGCCCACCCTTACCGCCCCCAGCCCCCCTTTCCCCACTTTAAACAATTTTCGAGCTAGAGTCACCAAATTTTGTATGAAGATAGAAATTGACATTTCGCAAAGATTTGCAGTAAAAATTTAGATGCCACACCCACCCATTCCGCCCCCAGCCTCCCTTTCAACAGCTCTTACTAACTTTCAGCTAGAGTCACCAAATTGGTAGAAAGATAGTTGGTGGCATCCCCATCTGCATCGGAGAATTTTTAAGGCAGCGTACACCCCTGCCCCATCCGTACCCCTTTGCAATCAGGCCTCTTTTTACATGTTTTAATACTGGTATCGATTGCGTCCGACTGCAACGTTTCCACTTGTTTTTTGAATGAATTTATGAATTAAGTGTATTTTCAACAGGGGAACACTTTGTGGTTTACTTGCGGCAATGGCAATTTTACAATAGTTTACTTATAAGATAAG
Source organism: Scaptomyza flava (assembly GCA_030179655.1). Lineage (NCBI taxonomy): Eukaryota > Metazoa > Arthropoda > Insecta > Diptera > Drosophilidae > Scaptomyza > Scaptomyza flava. The sequence continues at coordinate 18,507 of JARNME010000099.1, forward strand.
TTTTCACCACAAAGTGTTTGTTAGTTATGAGTTTATTTACTGGGGCGTTTATTCCTATTGAATTGTTAGTATTTTTTTTTCGTAATTAGCGCATAGCGCAAGATGGTTACTATTAAATTGAAAAAAAATAGCGAGGTGCTAACGTCTGTTAGCCCGCTTCTTCCTGTTATTTAATCTGCCGCAACTGTAAGCGGATCCTGCGTGCGTTGTCGTCTATTCTCGCCTTTAGTAAGGCGATGATGAGGTGTCTTCTATTTATCAGCCTTGATTTTTCACATCCGCGTTGTCGTTTGGAAGTCAGCAGGTCGTCGCATTTGCTGGCGTGCTGACGCTCGGCATGTTCACGGTCGCCATATAATATGTTTGATCTTAAGCCATATAATATGTTTTGTATATAAACTGATTAAATATTATTCATACAAGACATTGACATCCGTCTGGGTTTGAATTTCTTTATTGAACGAATTCAGTTTATGATTCTAAGTTTAAGGCTGGCCACTGCTTCGGCCGAGAAGTCAGTGCGAGAGCCGTACATAAAAACGGTTTTTACACCTGCAAAATAGAAACGGATTTCCGCTTCTTAATGAATAAGTGCATACACAATTAAGTGAAAAATGCGCTTAAAATAATTTTCATAATTTTATGTACATGTATCACTTCGCACAGTGCACATTTTTATACTCGATACCGAAGGTAAAGGGTATATTGGTTTGTGCAATGTCCGTCATGGTGTCTGTCCGTCTGTCCGTCCGTATGTGTGCAAGTTTTTTCCAGACCCTTCAAGCTAGGGGCTTGAAACTTTCCATTCTCTTTATCTATGGGATAGTTAATTAAATTGTCAAGATGGGGATTCTACGAGAGCTGCGTGGCTGGCAAATCGATAAATTCGATAACTCAAAACCGATAAATCCACATATTTCGCACATCCTTACAGCTAGAACAACCAAATTTGGTGGGCAGATAGCTACTAGCATCCCCCAAAAACTGCATCAAAAATTTTGGAGCCACGCCCACCCATTCCGGCCCCAGACCCCCGCATTTTAAAGTCAAAAAAGCCTATATCTCCCACAGTTTTTGAGCTAGAGCCACCAAATTTGGTGCCAATTTAGCTGATTATGACACCCCAAAAACTGCACCAAAAGTTTGGATGCCACGCCCACCAATACCGCCCTAGCCACCCCCATCTGCCCCAACGCTTCGTCAAAAACGGGAATGCGTGTATATTCCAGAGTAGTGGAGCTAGAGCCACCAAATTTGGTAGGAAGATAGCTGGCAACGACCTCCAACAATCTGCATCAAAGTTTTGGAGCCTAGCCCATCCATTCCGCCCCCCTTTCCCCACCTTATACAAACTTTGAGCTAGAGTCACCAAATTTGGTATGAAGCTAGCATTTGACATTCCACAAGGATCTGCAGCAAAAATTTGGATGCCACGCCCAACCATACCGCCCCCAGCCCCCCTTTCCCCACTTTATACAAACTTTGAGCTAGAGTCACCAAATTTGGTAAGAAGAGAGCAATTGACATCCCACATGGATCGGCAGCAAAAATTTGAATGCCACGCCCACCCATACCGCCCAAGCCCCCCTTTCACCACACCTATTACATGCTTCGAGCTAGAGTCACCAATTTGGTATGAAGCTAGCATTTGACATTCCACAAGGTATATTGGTTTTGTGCAATGTCCGTCATGGTGTCTGTCCGTCTGTCCGTCCGTATGTATGCAAGTTTTTTCCACACCCTTCAAGCTAGGGACTTGAAACTTTCCAATTCTCTTTATCTATGGGAAAGTTAATTAAATTGTCAAGATGGGGATTCTACGAGAGCTGCGTGGCTGGCAAATCGATAAATTCGATAACTCAAAACCGATAAATCCTTATATTTCGCACATCCTTACAGCTAGAACAACCAAATTTGGTGGGCAGATAGCTACTAGCATCCCCAAAAACTGCATCAAAAATTTTGGAGCCACGCCCACCCATTCCGGCCCCAGACCCCCCGCATTTTAAAGTCAAAAAAGCCTATATCTCCCACAGTTTTTGAGCTAGAGCCACCAAATTTGGTGCCAATTTAGCTGATTATGACACCCCAAAAACTGCACCAAAAGTTTGGATGCCACGCCCACCAATACCGCCCTAGCCACCCCCATCTGCCCCAACGCTTCGTCAAAAACGGGAATGCGTGTATATTCCAGAGTAGTCGAGCTAGAGCCACCAAATTTGGTAGGAAGATAGCTGGCAACGACCTCCAACAATCTGCATCAAAGTTTTGGAACCTAGCCCATCCATTCCGCCCCCCTTTCCCCACCTTATACAAACTTTGAGCTAGAGTCACCAAATTTGGTATGAAGCTAGCATTTGACATTCCACAAGGATCTGCAGCAAAAATTTGGATGCCACGCCCAACCATACCGCCCCCAGCCCCCCTTTCCCCACTTTATACAAACTTTGAGCTAGAGTCACCAAATTTGGTATGAAGAGAGCAATTGACATCCCACATGGATCGGCAGCAAAAATTTGAATGCCACGCCCACCCATACCGCCCCAAGCCCCCTTTCACCACACCTATTACATGCTTCGAGCTAGAGTCACCAAATTTGGTATGAAGCTAGCATTTGACATTCCACAAGGATCTGCAGCAAAAATTTGGATGCCACGCCCAACCATACCACCCCCAGCCCCCCTTTCCCCACTTTATACAAACTTTGAGCTAGAGTCACCAAATTTGGTATGAAGGTGGATGCCACGACCACCCAAACCGCCCCCAGCCCCCCTTTCCCCACTTTTTACAAACTTTGAGCTAGAGTCACGAAATTTGGAAGGAAGGTATCAATTGACATTCCTCAAGGAACTGCAGCAAAACTTTGGATGCCACGCCCACCCATTACGCCCCCAGCCCCCTATTCCCACTTTTACAAACTTTGAGCTAGAGTCACCAAATTTGGAAGGAAGATAGCAATTGACATTTCACAAAAATCTGCAGCAAAACTTTGGATGCCACGCCCACCCTTACCGCCCCCAGCCCCCCTTTCCCCACTTTAAACAATTTTCGAGCTAGAGTCACCAAATTTTGTATGAAGATAGAAATTGACATTTCGCAAAGATTTGCAGTAAAAATTTAGATGCCACACCCACCCATTCCGCCCCCAGCCTCCCTCTCAACAGCTCTTACTAACTTTCAGCTAGAGTCACCAAATTTGGTAGAAAGATAGTTGGTGGCATCCCCATCTGCATCGGAGAATCTTTAAGGCAGCGTACACCCCTGCCCCATCCGTACCCCTTTGCAATCAGGCCTCTTTTTACATGTTTTAATACTGGTATCGAGTGTGCCGCAGTCGGTTGCGTCCGACTGCAACGTTTCCACTTGTTTTTTGAATGAATTTATGAATTAAGTGTATTTTCAACAGGGGAACACTTGTGGTTTACTTGCGGCAATGGCAATTTACAATAGTTTACTTATAAGATAAGTTTTCACCACAAAGTGTTTGTTAGTAATGAGTTTATTTATTGGGGCGTTTATTCCTATTGAATTGTTAGTATTTTTTTTTCGTAACTAGCGCATAGCGCAAGATGGTTACTATTAAATTGAAAAAAAAAAAGCGAGGTGCTAACGTCTGTTAACGTCTGCCGCAACTGTAAGCGGATCCTGCGTGCGTTGTCGTCTATTCTCGACTTTTGTAAGGCCGTGATGAGGTGTCTTCTATTTATCAGCCTTGCTTTTTCACATCCGCGTTGTCGTTTTGAAGTCAGCAGGTCGTCGCATTTGCTGGCGTGCTGACGCTCGGCATGTTCACGGTCGCCATATAATATGTTTGATCTTAAGCCATATAATATGTTTTGTATATTAAACTGATTAAATATTATTCATACAAGACATTGAAATCCGTCTGGGTTTGAATTTCTTTATTGAACGAATTCAGTTTATGATTCTAAGTTTAAGGCTGGCCACTGCTTCGGCCGAGAAGTCAGTGCGAAAGCCGTACATAAAAACGGTTTATACACCTGCAAAAAAGAAACGGATTTCCGCTTCTTAATGAATAAGTGCATACACAATTAAGTGAAAAATGCGCTTAAGAATAATTTTCATAATTTTATGTTCATGTATCACTTCGCACAGTGCACATTTTTATACTCGATACCGAAGGTAAAGGGTATATTGGTTTTGTGCAATGTCCGTCATGGTGTCTGTCCGTCTGTCTGTCTGTCCGTATGTGTGCAAGTTTTTTCCAGACCCTTCAAGCCAGGGACTTGAAACTTTCCAATTCTCTTTATCTATGGGATAGTAAATAAAGTGTCAAGATTGGGGTTCTACGATAACTGGGGGGCTGGCAAATCGATAAATTCGATAACTCAAAAACGATAATTCCGCATATTTCACACACCCCTACAGCTAGAACTACCAATTTTGGTAAGAAGATAGCTACTAGCAACCCCCAAAAAACTGCATCAAAAATTTTGGAGCCACGCTCCCCCATTCCGCCCCCAGACCACCCACATTTTAAAGTCAAAAAAGCCTATATCTCCCACAGTTTTTGAGCTAGAGCCACCAAATTTGGTGCCAATTTAGCTGATGATGACCCCCCAAAACTGCACCAAAAGTTTGGATGCCACGCCCACCAATACCGCCCTAGCCGCCCCCAGATGCCCCAACGCTTCGTAAAAAACGGGAATGCGTGTATCTTCCAGAGTAGTGGAGCTAGAGCCACCAAATTTGGTAGGAAGATAACTGGTAGCGACCCCAAAAGAACTGCATCAAAGTTTTGGAGCCTAGCCCATCCATTCCGCCCCCCTTTCCTCACCTTATACAAACTTTGAGCTAGAGTCACCAAATTGGTATGAAGCTAGCATTTGACATTCCACAAGGATCTGCAGCAAAAATTTGGATGCCACGCCCAACCATACCGCCCCCAGACCCCCTTTCCCCACTTTATACAAACTTCGAGCTAGAGTCACCAAATTTTGTATGAAGAGAGCAATTGACATCCCACATGGATCGGCAGCAAAAATTTGAATGCCACGCCCACCCATAACGCCCCAAGCCCCCCTTTCACCACACCTTTTACATGCTTCGAGCTAGAGTCACCAAATTTGGTATGAAGCTAGCATTTGACATTCCACAAGGATCTGCAGCAAAAATTTGGATGCCACGCCCACCCATTCACCCCCAGCCCCCCTTTCACCACTTTATACTAACTTCGAGCTAGAGTCACCAAATTTGGTATGAAGGTATCAATTGACATTCCACAAGGAACTGCAGCAAAACTTTGGATGCCACGCCCACCCATTACGCCCCCAGCCCCCCTTTTCCCACTTTTTACAAACTTTGAGCTAGAGTCACCAAATTTGGTATGAAGATAGCAATTGACATTTCGCAAAGATTTGCAGTAAAAATTTGGATGCCACGCACACCCATACCACCCCAGCCCCCCTTTCACCACTTTATACAAACTTCGAGCTAGAGTCACCAAATTTGGTATGAAGGTATCAATTGACATTTCACAAAAATCTGCAGCAAAACTTTGGATGCCATGCCCACCCTTATCGCCCCAGCTCCCCTTTCCCCACTTTGAACAATTTCGAGCTAGAGTCACCAAATTTGGTATGAAGATAGCAATTGACATTTCGCAAAGATTTGCAGTAAAAATTTAGATGCCACACCCACCCATACCACCCCCAGCCTCCCTTTCAACAGCTCTTACTAACTTTCAGCTAGAGTCACCAAATTTGGTAGGAAGATAGTTGGTGGCATCCCCATCTGCATCGGAGAATCTTTAAGGCAGCGTACACCCCTGCCCCATCCGTACCCCTTTGCAATCAGGCCTCTTTTTACATGTTTTAATACTGGTATCGAGTATGCCGCAGTCGGTTGCGTCCGACTGCAACGTTTCCACTTGTTTTTTGAATGAATTTGTGAATTAAGTGTATTTTCAACAGGGGAACACTTTGTGGTTTACTTGCGGCAATGGCAATTTTACAATAGTTTACTTATAAGATAAGTTTTCACCACAAAGTGTTTGTTAGTTATGAGTTTATTTATTGGGGCGTTTATTCCTATTGAATTGTTAGTATTTTTTTTTCGTAATTAGCGCATAGCGCAAGATGGTTACTATTAAATTGAAAAAAAATAGCGAGGTGCTAACGTCTGTTAGCCCGCTTCTTCCTGTTATTTAATCTGCCGCAACTGTAAGCGGATCCTGCGTGCGTTGTCGTCTATTCTCGCCTTTAGTAAGGCGATGATGAGGTGTCTTCTATTTATCAGCCTTGCTTTTTCACATCCGCGTTGTCGTTTGGAAGTCAGCAGGTCGTCGCATTTGCTGGCGTGCTGATGCTCGGCATGTTCACGGTCGCCATGTAATATGTTTGATCTTAAGCCATATAATATGTTTTGTATATTAAACTGATTAAATATTATTCATACAAGACATTGACATCCGTCTGGGTTTGAATTTCTTTATTGAACGAATTTAGTTTATGATTCTAAGTTTAAGGCTGGCCACTGCTTCGGCCGAGAAGTCAGTGCGAGAGCCGTACATAAAAACGGTTTTTACACCTGCAAAAAAGAAACGGATTTCCGCTTCTTAATGAATAAGTGCATACACAATTAAGTGAAAAATGCGCTTAAAAATAATTTTCATAATTTTATGTACATGTATCACTTCGCACAGTGCACATTTTTATACTCGATACCGAAGGTAAAGGGTATATTGGTTTTGTGCAATGTCCGTCATGGTGTCTGTCCGCCTGTCCGTCCGCATGTGTACAAACTTTTTCCTGACCCTTCAAGCTAGGGACTTGAAACTTTCCAATTCTCTTTATTTATGGGATAGTAAATTAATGTGTCAAGATTGGGGTTCTACGATAACTGGGGGGCTGGCAAATCGATAAATTCGATAACTCAAAAACAATAAGTCCGCATATTTCACACACCCTTACAGCTAGAACTACCAATTTTGGTAAGAAGATAGCTACTAGCAACCCCCAAAAAAACTGCATCAAAAATTTTGGAGCCACGCCCACCCATTCCGCCCCCAGCCCCCCACAATTTAAAGTCAAAAAAGCTTATATCTCCCACAGTTTTTGAGCTAGAGCCACCAAATTTGATGCCAAGATAGGTGATGATGACCCCCCAAAAACTGCACCAAAAGTTTGGATGCCACGCTCACCAATACCGCCCTAGCCGCCCCCAGATGCCCCAACGCTTCGTAAAAAACGGGAATGCGTGTATCTTCCAGAGTAGTGGAGCTAGAGCCACCAAATTTGGTAGGAAGATAACTGGTAACGACCCCAAAAGAACTGCATCATTTGGAGCCACGCCCACCCATCCCGCCCCCAGCCCCACCGCATTCTTGAATCAGAAAAGCCTATATCTCCCACAGTTTTTTAGCTAGAGTCTCCAAATTTGGTGCCAAGATAGATGATGATGACCCCCCCAAAAACTGCATCAAAACTTTGGATGCCACACCCACCAATACCGCCCTAGCCACCCCCATCTGCCCCAACGCTTCGTCAAAAACGGGAATGCGTGTATATTCCAGAGTAGTGGAGCTAGAGCCACCAAATTTGGTAGGAAGATAGCTGGCAACGACCTCCAACAATCTGCATCAAAGTTTTGGAGCCTAGCCCATCCATTCCGCCCCCCTTTCCCCACCTTATACAAACTTTGAGCTAGAGTCACCAAATTTGGTATGAAGCTAGCATTTGACATTCCACAAGGATCTGCAGCAAAAATTTGGATGCCACGCCCAACCATACCGCCCCCAGCCCCCTTTCCCCACTTTATACAAACTTCGAGCTAGAGTCACCAAATTTGGTATGAAGAGAGCAATTGACATCCCACATGGATCGGCAGCAAAAATTTGAATGCCACGCCCACCCATACTGCCCCAAGCCCCCCTTTCACCACACCTTTTACATGCTTCGAGCTAGAGTCACCAAATTTGGTATGAAGCTAGCATTTGACATTCCACAAGGATCTGCAGCAAAAATTTGGATGGCACGCCCAACCATACCACCCCCAGCCCCCCTTTCCACACTTTATACAAACTTTGAGCTAGAGTCACCAAATTTGGTATGAAGGTAGCAATTGACATTCCACATGGATCTGCAGCAAAAATTTGGATGCCACGCCCACCCATACCACCCATACCACCCCCAGCCCCCTTTCCCCACTTTATACAAACTTCGAGCTAGAGTCACCAAATTGGTATGAAGATAGCAATTGACATTCCACATAGATCTGCAGCAAAAATTTGGATGCCACGACCACCCCTCTCACCACTTTTTACAAACTTTGAGCTAGAGTCACGAAATTTGGAAGGAAGGTATCAATTGACATTCCACAAGGAACTGCAGCAAAACTTTGGATGCCACGACCACCCATTACGCCCCCAGCCCCCTTTCCCCACTTTTTACAAACTTTGAGCTAAAGTCACCAAATTTGGAAGGAAGATAGCATTTGACATTTCACAAAAATCTGCAGCAAAACTTTGGATGCCACGCCCACCCTTACCGCCCCCAGCCCCCCTTTCCCCACTTTAAACAATTTTCGAGCTAGAGTCACCAAATTTGGTATGAAGATAGAAATTGACATTTCGCAAAGATTTGCAGTAAAAATTTAGATGCCACACCCACCAATACCGCCCCCAGCCTCCCTTTCAACAGCTCTTACTAACTTTCAGCTAGAGTCACCAAATTTGGTAGGAAGATAGTTGGTGGCATCCCATCTGCATCGGAGAATCTTTAAGGCAGCGTACACCCCTGCCCCATCCGTACCCCTTTGCAATCAGGCCTCTTTTTACATGTTTTAATACTGGTATCGAGTATGCCGCAGTCGGTTGCGTCCGACTGCAACGTTTCCACTTGTTTTTTAATGAATTTGTGAATTAAGTGTATTTTCAACAGGGGAACACTTTGTGGTTTACTTGCGGCAATGGCAATTTTACAATAGTTTACTTATAAGATAAGTTTTCACCACAAAGTGTTTGTTAGTACACACAGAAAAAAAAAAATTTTAAATCGCATAATTTACACTTAGATTCTAAAATTTTTCGGAACGATTTTCGGTCTACACCTATAATTTTAAATTCTAAAAGTAGAATTTTAAAATAAAATTTTAAAATTAAAATTTTCGGTTTAAAAATTTTTATTTTATATTATAAGTGCTTAAATTTAGTTTTCACAATGAAAACTTTTTGATTCAAAATGTTTTCATTATAAAGTTAAGCATTAGAAACCTTAAATTAACTAAAATAATTTTTGAATCGAAATAATAATGTTACATCCCGATATCAGTTTTGAACTCCATATTGGTGGTTCTAATTCATGAACAAATGTATACTATAAGATTCTATAAATTTCTATTAAACTTATTGCTTGGGGCGCACGGATACACACCACCAGGTATCAGCATTGCGTGATAAGCTCTTTGTTAATAGTTATTAGATTCCTTCAATGTATATATGCGAGAGAAATTTTATGTTTACATACTTAGTATAAATCATTTGTATAATTTTAAATTAATTTTTTTAAACTTACCGATCACGAAAAGCCAATCACCTATGCCGCGACTCGAACCTGAGACCTTACGAATACCACGCGTATGCCATAGCCATTGCGCTGTTGCCGCCTATGTCTTACAGACAGTTAATTTTAATACATACTACACATTAGAGCTCCTCTCTCTCTCTCTCTCTCTCTCTCTGTTAAGCGTAATTTTAAAGCGATTCGTACTGATTTCTAAAATTTTAATTATCAAATTAAATGTGCTCGTTTTAAATATGCTTTTTAATAGGGCAAATTATTAAATTTAAAATTTTTCATTCGAAGTTCGAGTAGTAATAATGGAGCACTTTGCTTCAAAAATGAAAAAGCCTTAAAACAATATTTTTCAATTTAAAATCTAATACTTAAATTTTGCATATAATAATTTTTCTGATTTCTTCAAATTTAAAATAGTCAATTACGATTTATAAAAGTTTGCACTTAATTCTAAATCGATTCGTACTGATTTCTAAAATTGAAACTATCGATTTAAAAGTGGTTGTTTTAGATATAGATTTTAAAAGCGCACATTCTTAAATTTAAAATTTGAATTTTAGGTTTAAGAACTAATTATTCAAATCAACGTTTTTCCGCATTGATTTTATACGAATCGTTTAAATTTGGCGTTTCAATACGATTAATTTTAGAATCAAAAATTTTCGTATTGAAATTAAGAAAAAAAATTTAAATCTGAATCTAAAATTAAAATGTTTGGTTTTACGTTTCATTTTTTTCTCTGTGTAATGAGTTATTTATTGGGGCGTTTATTCCTATTGAATTGTTAGTATTGTTTTTTCGTAACTAGCGCATAGCGCAAGATGGTTACTATTAAATTGAAAAAAAAAAAGCGAGGTGCTAACGTCTGTTAACGTCTGCCGCAACTGTAAGCGGATCCTGCGTGCGTTGTCGTCTATTCTCGCCTTTTGTAAGGCGATGATGAGGTGTCTTCTATTTATCAGCCTTGCTTTTTCACATCCGCGTTGTCGTTTGGAAGTCAGCAGGTCGTAGCATTTGCTGGCGTGCTGACGCTCGGCATGTTCACGGTCGCCATATAATATGTTTGATCTTAAGCCATATAATATGTTTTGTATATTAAACTGATTAAATATTATTCATACAAGACATTGACATCCGTCTGGGTTTGAATTTCTTTATTGAACGAATTCAGTTTATGATTCTAAGTTTAAGGCTGGCCACTGCTTCGGCCGAGAAGTCAGTGCGAGAGCCGTACATAAAAACGGTTTTTACACCTGCAAAAGAGAAACGGATTTCCGCTTCTTAATGAATAAGTGCATACACAATTAAGTGAAAAATGCGCTTAAAAATAATTTTCATAATTTTATGTACATGTATCACTTCGCATAGTGCCCACCCATTCCGCCCCCAGACCCCCAACATTTTAAAGTCAAAAAAGCCTATATCTCCCACAGTTTTTGAGCTAGAGCCACCAAATTTGGTGCCAATTTAGCTGATGATGACCCCCCAAAAACTGCACCAAAAGTTTGGATGCCATGCCCACCAATACCGCCCTAGCCGCCCCCAGATGCGCCAACGCTTCGTAAAAAACGGGAATGCGTGTATCTTCCAGAGTAGTGGAGCTAGAGCCACCAAATTTGGTAGGAAGATAACTGGTAACGACCCCAAAAGAACTGCATCAACGTTTTGGAGCCACGCCCACCCATCCTGCCCCCAGCCCCACCGCATTCTTGAATCAGAAAAGCCTGTATCTCCCACAGTTTTTTAGCTAGAGTCACCAAATTTGGTGCCAAGATAGATGATGATGACCCCCCAAAAACTGCATCAAAAGTTTGGATGCCACGCCCACCAATACCGCCCTAGCCACCCCCATCTGCCTCAACGCTTCGTCAAAAACGGGAATGCGTGTATATTCCAGAGTAGTGGAGCTAGAGCCACCAAATTTGGTAGGAAGATAGCTGGCAACGACCTCCAACAATCTGCATCAAAGTTTTGGAGCCTAGCCCATCCATTCCGCCCCCCTTTCCCCACCTTATACAAACTTTGAGCTAGAGTCACCAAATTTGGTATGAAGCTAGCATTTGACATTCCACAAGGATCTGCAGCAAAAATTTGGATGCCACGCCCAACCATACCGCCCCCAGACCCCCTTTCCCCACTTTATACAAACTTCGAGCTAGAGTCACCAAATTTTGTATGAAGAGAGCAATTGACATCCCACATGGATCGGCAGCAAAAATTTGAATGCCACCCCCACCCATAACGCCCCAGGCCCCCCTTTCACCACACCTTTTACATGCTTCGAGCTAGAGTCACCAAATTTGGTATGAAGCTAGCATTTGACATTCCACAAGGATCTGCAGCAAAAATTTGGATGGCACGCCCAACCATACCACCCCCAGCCCCCCTTTCCCTCTTTATACAAACTTTGAGCTTGAGTCACCAAATTTGGTATGAAGGTAGCAATTGACATTCCACATGGATCTGCAGCAAAAATTTGGATGCCACGCCCACCCATACCACCCATACCACCCCCAGCCCCCCTCTCCCCAGTTTATACAAACTTCGAGCTAGAGTCACCAAAATTGGTATGAAGATAGCAATTGACATTCCACATAGATCTGCAGCAAAAATTTGGATGCCACGACCACCCAAACCGCCCCCAGCCCCCCTTTCACCACTTTTTACAAACTTTGAGCTAGAGTCACCAAATTTGGAAGGAAGATAGCAATTGACATTTCCAAAGATTTGCAGTAAAAATTTAGATGCCACACCCACCCATACCGCCCCCAGCCTCCCTTTCAACAGCTCTTACTAACTTTCAGCTAGAGTCACCAAATTTGGTAGGAAGATGGTTGGTGGCATCCCCATCTGCATCGGAGAATCTTTAAGGCAGCGTACACCCCTGCCCCATCCGTACCCCTTTGCAATCAGGCCTCTTTTTACATTTTTTAATACTGGTATCGAGTATGCCGCAGTCGGTTGCGTCCGACTGCAACGTTTCCACTTGTTATACCCTTAACCCATAAAATGGGTAAATAAGGGTATAATGGTTTTGTGCAAAAGTATGTAACAGGCAGAAGGAAGCATCTCCGACCCTATAAAGTATATATATTCTTGATCAGCATCAACAGCCGAGACGATATAGCCCTGTCCGTTTGTCCGTCTGTCTGTCCGTCTTTCCGTCTGTCCGTCTGACCGTCTGTCCGTCTGTCCGTCTGTCCGTCTGTATGAACGCGTGGATCTCAGAGACTACAAGAGCTAGAGACTTCAGATTTTGTATTTAAGTTCTCCTATACTATGAGCAGAACAAGTTTACTTCAAATTATCGATAACTATTCTGGTTTCCGATATACACATAATATCGATAACAATAAAATATCGAATTTGGAAAATTTAAAAATGAGGGTTGAAGTAATGGATAATGATAGAACTTTTCTGAAAATTTCGTCCAAATCCGTTGAGAAACACCAGAGATATTGAACTTAATCGATGGAAGCTAAGCCAGTATACCAAAGTCTTATATAAATTAAATATATTTATTGCAACTGGGTTCAGGGTATCTTCTAGTCGGGCTCTCCCGACTAGAGCCTTCTTACTTGTTATACCCTTAACCCATAAAATGGGTAAATAAGGGTATAATGGTTTTGTGCAAAAGTATGTAACAGGCAGAAGGAAGCATCTCCGACCCTATAAAGTATATATATTCTTGATCAGCATCAATAGCCGAGTTGATTTAGCCATGTCCGTCTGTCCGTCTGTCTGTCCGTCTGTCCGTCTGTCCGTCTGTATGAACGCGTGGATCTCAGAGACTACAAAAGCTAGAGACTTCAGATTTTGTATATAAGTTCTCCTATACCATGAGCAGAACAAGTTTACTTCAAATTATCGATAACTATTCTGGTTTCCGATATACACATAATATCGATAACAAAAAAATATCGAATTTGGAAAATGTAAAAATGAGGGTTGAAAGAATGGGTAACGATAGAGCTTTTCTGAAAATTTCGTCTAAATCGGTTAATAAACACCGGAGATATCTAATTTTATCGATTGAAGTTAAGTCAGTATACCAAAGACTTATATAAATTTAATATATTTATTGCAACTGGGTTCAGGGTATCTTCTAGTCGGGCTCTCCCGACTAGAGCCTTCTTACTTGTTTTTTGAATGAATTTGTGAATTAAGTGTATTTTCAACAGGGGAACACTTTGTGGTTTACTTGCGGCAATGGCAATTTTACAATAGTTTACTTATAAGATAAGTTTTTACCACAAAGTGTTTGTTAGTAATGAGTTTATTTATTGGGGCGTTTATTCCTATTGAATTGTTAGTATTTTTTTTTCGTAACTAGCGCATAGCGCAAGATGGTTACTATTAAATTGAAAAAAAAAGCGAGGTGCTAACGTCTGTTAGCCCGCTTCTTCCTGTTATTTAATCTGCCGCAACTGTAAGCGGATCCTGCGTGCGTTGTCGTCTATTCTCGCCTTTAGTAAGGCGATGATGAGGTGTCTTCTATTTATCAGCCTTGATTTTTCACATCCGCGTTGTCGTTTGGAAGTCAGCAGGTCGTCGCATTTGCTGGCGTGCTGACGCTCGGCATGTTCACGGTCGCCATATAATATGTTTGATCTTAAGCCATATAATATGTTTTGTATATTAAACTGATTAAATATTATTCATACAAGACATTGACATCCGTCTGGGTTTGAATTTCTTTATTGAACGAATTCAGTTTATGATTCTAAGTTTAAGGCTGGCCACTGCTTCGGCCGAGAAGTCAGTGCGAGAGCCGTACATAAAAACGGTTTTTACACCTGCAAAAGAGAAACGGATTTCCGCTTCTTAATGAATAAGTGCATACACAATTAAGTGAAAAATGCGCTTAAAAATAATTTTCATAATTTTATGTACATGTATCACTTCGCATAGTGCCCACCCATTCCGCCCCCAGACCCCCCACATTTTAAAGTCAAAAAAGCCTATATCTCCCACAGTTTTTGAGCTAGAGCCACCAAATTGGTGCCAATTTAGCTGATGATGACCCCCCAAAAACTGCACCAAAAGTTTGGATGCCATGCCCACCAATACCGCCCTAGCCGCCCCCAGATGCCCCAACGCTTCGTAAAAAACGGGAATGCGTGTATCTTCCAGAGTAGTGGAGCTAGAGCCACCAAATTTGGTAGGAAGATAACTGGTAACGACCCCAAAAGAACTGCATCAACGTTTTGGAGCCACGCCCACCCATCCCGCCCCAGCCCCACCGCATTCTTGAATCAGAAAAGCCTGTATCTCCCACAGTTTTTTAGCTAGAGTCACCAAATTTGGTGCCAAGATAGATGATGATGACCCCCCAAAAACTGCATCAAAAGTTTGGATGCCACGCCCACCAATACCGCCCTAGCCACCCCCATCTGCCTCAACGCTTCGTCAAAAACGGGAATGCGTGTATATTCCAGAGTAGTGGAGCTAGAGCCACCAAATTTGGTAGGAAGATAGCTGGCAACGACCTCCAACAATCTGCATCAAAGTTTTGGAGCCTAGCCCATCCATTCCGCCCACCTTTCCCCACCTTATACAAACTTTGAGCTAGAGTCACCAAATTTGGTATGAAGCTAGCATTTGACATTCCACAAGGATCTGCAGCAAAAATTTGGATGCCACGCCCAACCATACCGCCCCCAGACCCCCTTTCCCCACTTTATACAAACTTCGAGCTAGAGTCACCAAATTTTGTATGAAGAGAGCAATTGACATCCCACATGGATCGGCAGCAAAATTTGAATGCCACCCCCACCCATAACGCCCCAGGCCCCCCTTTCACCACACCTTTTACATGCTTCGAGCTAGAGTCACCAAATTGGTATGAAGCTAGCATTTGACATTCCACAAGGATCTGCAGCAAAAATTTGGATGGCACGCCCAACCATACCACCCCCAGCCCCCCTTTCCCTCTTTATACAAACTTTGAGCTTGAGTCACCAAATTTGGTATGAAGGTAGCAATTGACATTCCACATGGATCTGCAGCAAAAATTTGGATGCCACGCCCACCCATACCACCCATACCACCCCCAGCCCCCCTCTCCCCAGTTTATACAAACTTCGAGCTAGAGTCACCAAATTTGGTATGAAGATAGCAATTGACATTCCACATAGATCTGCAGCAAAAATTTGGATGCCACGCCCACCCATACCACCCCCAGCCCCCCTCTCCCCAGTTTATACAAACTTCGAGCTAGAGTCACCAAAATTGGTATGAAGATAGCAATTGACATTCCACATAGATCTGCAGCAAAAATTTGGATGCCACGACCACCCAAACCGCCCCCAGCCCCCCTTTCACCACTTTTTACAAACTTCCAAATTTGGAAGGAAGATAGCAATTGACATTTCCAAAGATTTGCAGTAAAAATTTAGATGCCACACCCACCCATACCGCCCCCAGCCTCCCTTTCAACAGCTCTTACTAACTTTCAGCTAGAGTCACCAAATTTGGTAGGAAGATAGTTGGTGGCATCCCCATCTGCATCGGAGAATCTTTAAGGCAGCGTACACCCCTGCCCCATCCGTACCCCTTTGCAATCAGGCCTCTTTTTACATTTTTTAATACTGGTATCGAGTATGCCGCAGTCGGTTGCGTCCGACTGCAACGTTTCCACTTGTTATACCCTTAACCCATAAAATGGGTAAATAAGGGTATAATGGTTTTGTGCAAAAGTATGTAACAGGCAGAAGGAAGCATCTCCGACCCTATAAAGTATATATATTCTTGATCAGCATCAACAGCCGAGACGATATAGCCCTGTCCGTTTGTCCGTCTGTCTGTCCGTCTTTCCGTCTGTCCGTCTGACCGTCTGTCCGTCTGTCCGTCTGTCCGTCTGTATGAACGCGTGGATCTCAGAGACTACAAGAGCTAGAGACTTCAGATTTTGTATTTAAGTTCTCCTATACTATGAGCAGAACAAGTTTACTTCAAATTATCGATAACTATTCTGGTTTCCGATATACACATAATATCGATAACAATAAAATATCGAATTTGGAAAATTTAAAAATGAGGGTTGAAGTAATGGATAATGATAGAACTTTTCTGAAAATTTCGTCCAAATCCGTTGAGAAACACCAGAGATATTGAACTTAATCGATGGAAGCTAAGCCAGTATACCAAAGTCTTATATAAATTAAATATATTTATTGCAACTGGGTTCAGGGTATCTTCTAGTCGGGCTCTCCCGACTAGAGCCTTCTTACTTGTTATACCCTTAACCCATAAAATGGGTAAATAAGGGTATAATGGTTTTGTGCAAAAGTATGTAACAGGCAGAAGGAAGCATCTCCGACCCTATAAAGTATATATATTCTTGATCAGCATCAATAGCCGAGTCGATTTAGCCATGTCCGTCTGTCCGTCTGTCTGTCCGTCTGTCCGTCTGTATGAACGCGTGGATCTCAGAGACTACAAAAGCTAGAGACTTCAGATTTTGTATATAAGTTCTCCTATACCATGAGCAGAACAAGTTTACTTCAAATTATCGATAACTATTCTGGTTTCCGATATACACATAATATCGATAACAAAAAAATATCGAATTTGGAAAATGTAAAAATGAGGGTTGAAAGAATGGGTAACGATAGAGCTTTTCTGAAAATTTCGTCTAAATCGGTTAATAAACACCGGAGATATCTAATTTTATCGATTGAAGTTAAGTCAGTATACCAAAGACTTATATAAATTTAATATATTTATTGCAACTGGGTTCAGGGTATCTTCTAGTCGGGCTCTCCCGACTAGAGCCTTCTTACTTGTTTTTTGAATGAATTTGTGAATTAAGTGTATTTTCAACAGGGGAACACTTTGTGGTTTACTTGCGGCAATGGCAATTTTACAATAGTTTACTTATAAGATAAGTTTTTACCACAAAGTGTTTGTTAGTAATGAGTTATTTATTGGGGCGTTTATTCCTATTGAATTGTTAGTATTTTTTTTTCGTAACTAGCGCATAGCGCAAGATGGTTACTATTAAATTGAAAAAAAAAGCGAGGTGCTAACGTCTGTTAGCCCGCTTCTTCCTGTTATTTAATCTGCCGCAACTGTAAGCGGATCCTGCGTGCGTTGTCGTCTATTCTCGCCTTTAGTAAGGCGATGATGAGGTGTCTTCTATTTATCAGCCTTGCTTTTTCACATCCGCGTTGTCGTTTGGAAGTCAGCAGGTCGTCGCATTTGCTGGCGTGCTGACGCTCGGCATGTTCACGGTCGCCATATAATATGTTTGATCTTAAGCCATATAATATGTTTTGTATATTAAACTGATTAAATATTATTCATACAAGACATTGACATCCGTCTGGGTTTGAATTTCTTTATTGAACGAATTCAGTTTATGATTCTAAGTTTAAGGCTGGCCACTGCTTCGGCCGAGAAGTCAGTGCGAGAGCCGTACATAAAAACGGTTTTTACACCTGCAAAAAAGAAACGGATTTCCGCTTCTAAATGAATAAGTGCATACACAATTAAGTGAAAAATGCGCTTAAAAATAATTTTCATAATTTTATGTACATGTATCACTTCGCATAGTGCACATTTTTTATACTCGATACCGAAGGTAAAGGGTATATTGGTTTTGTGCAATGTCCGTCATGGTGTCTGTCCGTCTGTCTGTCTGTCCGTATGTGTGCAAGTTTTTTCCAGACCCTTCAAGCTAGGGACTTGAAACTTTCCAATTCTCTTTATTTATGGGATAGTAAATTAAAGTGTCAAGATTGGGGTTCTACGATAACTGGGGGGCTGGCAAATCGATAAATTCGATAACTCAAAAACGATAAGTCCGCATATTTCACACACCCTTACAGCTAGAACTACCAATTTTGGTAAGAAGATAGCTACTAGCAACCCCCAAAAACTGCATCAAAAATTTTGGAGCCACGCTCCCCCATTCCGCCCCAGACCCCCACATTTTAAAGTCAAAAAAGCCTATATCTCCCACAGTTTTTGAGCTAGAGCCACCAAATTGGTGCCAATTTAGCTGATGATGACCCCCCAAAAACTGCACCAAAAGTTTGGATGCCATGCCCACCAATACCGCCCTAGCCGCCCCCAGATGCCCCAACGCTTCGTAAAAAACGGGAATGCGTGTATCTTCCAGAGTAGTGGAGCTAGAGCCACCAAATTTGGTAGGAAGATAACTGGTAACGACCCCAAAAGAACTGCATCAACGTTTTGGAGCCACGCCCACCCATCCCGCCCCCAGCCCCACCGCATTCTTGAATCAGAAAAGCCTATATCTCCCACAGTTTTTTAGCTAGAGTCACCAAATTTGGTGCCAAGATAGATGATGATGACCCCCCAAAAACTGCATCAAAAGTTTGGATGCCACGCCCACCAATACCGCCCTAGCCACCCCCATCTGCCTCAACGCTTCGTCAAAAACGGGAATGCGTGTATATTCCAGAGTAGTGGAGCTAGAGCCACCAAATTTGGTAGGAAGATAGCTGGCAACGACCTCCAACAATCTGCATCAAAGTTTTGGAGCCAAGCCCATCCATTCCGCCCCCCTTTCCCCACCTTATACAAACTTTGAGCTAGAGTCACCAAATTTGGTATGAAGCTAGCATTTGACATTCCACAAGGATCTGCAGCAAAAATTTGGATGCCACGCCCAACCATACCGCCCCCAGACCCCCTTTCCCCACTTTATACAAACTTCGAGCTAGAGTCACCAAATTTTGTATGAAGAGATCAATTGACATCCCACATGGATCGGCAGCAAAATTTGAATGCCACGCCCACCCATACCGCCCCAAGCCCCCCTTTCAACACACCTTTACATGCTTCGAGCTAGAGTCACCAAATTTGGTATGAAGCTAGCATTTGACATTCCACAAGGATCTGCAGCAAAAATTTGGATGGCACGCCCAACCATACCACCCCCAGCCCCCCTTTCCCTCTTTATACAAACTTTGAGCTTGAGTCACCAAATTTGGTATGAAGGTAGCAATTGACATTCCACATGGATCTGCAGCAAAAATTTGGATGCCACGCCCACCCATACCACCCATACCACCCCCAGCCCCCTCTCCCCAGTTTATACAAACTTCGAGCTAGAGTCACCAAATTGGTATGAAGATAGCAATTGACATTCCACATAGATCTGCAGCAAAAATTTGGATGCCACGACCACCCAAACCGCCCCCAGCCCCCCTTTCACCACTTTTTACAAACTTTGAGCTAGAGTCACCAAATTTGGAAGGAAGATAGCAATTGACATTTCCAAAGATTTGCAGTAAAAATTTAGATGCCACACCCACCCATACCGCCCCAGCCTCCCTTTCAACAGCTCTTACTAACTTTCAGCTAGAGTCACCAAATTTGGTAGGAAGATAGTTG
Organism: Scaptomyza flava; assembly: GCA_030179655.1. NCBI lineage: Eukaryota > Metazoa > Arthropoda > Insecta > Diptera > Drosophilidae > Scaptomyza > Scaptomyza flava. Next base: position 38,408 of record JARNME010000099.1, read on the forward strand.
GTGGCATTCCCATCTGCATCGGAGAATCTTTAAGGCAGCGTACACCCCTGCCCCATCCGTACCCCTTTGCAATCAGGCCTCTTTTAACATGTTTTAATACTGGTATCGAGTATGCCGCAGTCGGTTGCGTCCGACTGCAACGTTTCCACTTGTTATACCCTTAACCCATAAAATGGGTAAATAAGGGTATAATGGTTTTGTGCAAAAGTATGTAACAGGCAGAAGGAAGCATCTCCGACCCTATAAAGTATATATATTCTTGATCAGCATCAACAGCCGAGACGATATAGCCCTGTCCGTTTGTCCGTCTGTCTGTCCGTCTTTCCGTCTGTCCGTCTGACCGTCTGTCCGTCTGTCCGTCTGTATGAACGCGTGGATCTCAGAGACTACAAGAGCTAGAGACTTCTGATTTTGTATTTAAGTTCTCCTATGCTATGAGCAGAACAAGTTTGCTTCAAATTATCGATAACTATTCTGGTTTCCGATATACACATAATATCGATAACAATAAAATATCGAACTTGGAAAATTTAAAAATGAGGGTTGAAGTAATGGATAATGATAGAACTTTTCTGAAAATTTCGTCCAAATCCGTTGAGAAACACCAGAGATATTGAACTTAATCGATGGAAGCTAAGCCAGTATACCAAAGTCTTATATAAATTAAATATATGTATTGCAACTGGGTTCAGGGTATCTTCTAGTCGGGCTCTCCCGACTAGAGCCTTCTTACTTGTTTTTTGAATGAATTTGTGAATTAAGTGTATTTTCAACAGGGGAACACTTTGTGGTTTACTAGCGGCAATGGCAATTTTACAATAGTTTACTTATAAGATAAGTTTTTACCACAAAGTGTTTGTTAGTAATGAGTTTATTTATTGGGGCGTTTATTCCTATTGAATTGTTAGTATTTTTTTTTCGTAACTAGCGCATAGCGCAAGATGGTTACTATTAAATTGAAAAAAAAAGCGAGGTGCTAACGTCTGTTAGCCCGCTTCTTCCTGTTATTTAATCTGCCGCAACTGTAAGCGGATCCTGCGTGCGTTGTCGTCTATTCTCGCCTTTAGTAAGGCGATGATGAGGTGTCTTCTATTTATCAGCCTTGCTTTTTCACATCCGCGTTGTCGTTTGGAAGTCAGCAGGTCGTCGCATTTGCTGGCGTGCTGACGCTCGGCATGTTCACGGTCGCCATATAATATGTTTGATCTTAAGCCATATAATATGTTTTGTATATTAAACTGGTTAAATATTATTCATACAAGACATTGACATCCGTCTGGGTTTGAATTTCTTTATTGAACGAATTCAGTTTATGATTCTAAGTTTAAGGCTGGCCACTGCTTCGGCCGAGAAGTCAGTGCGAGAGCCGTACATAAAAACGGTTTTTACACCTGCAAAAAAGAAACGGATTTCCGCTTCTTAATGAATAAGTGCATACACAATTAAGTGAAAAATGCGCTTAAAAATAATTTTCATAATTTTATGTACATGTATCACTTCGCACAGTGCACATTTTTTATACTCGATACCGAAGATAAAGGGTATATTGGTTTTGTGCAATGTCCGTCATGGTGTCTGTCCGTCCGTATGTGTGCAAGTTTTTTCCAGACCCTTCAAGCTAGGGACTTGAAACTTTCCAATTCTCTTTATTTATGGGATAGTAAATTAAATTGTCAAGATTGGGGTTCTACGATAACTGGGGGGCTGGCAAATCGATAAATTCGATAACTCAAAAACAATAAGTCCGCATATTTCACACACCTTTACAGCTAGAACTACCAATTTTGGTAAGAAGATAGCTACTAGCAACCCCCAAAAAACTGCATCAAAAATTTTGGAGCCACGCATTTTAAAGTCAAAAAAGCCTATATCTCCCACAGTTTTGAGCTAGAGCCACCAAATTTGGTGCCAATTTAGCTGATTATGATCCCCCAAAAACTGCACCAAAAGTTTGGATGCCACGCTCACCAATACCGCCCTAGCCGCCCCCAGATGCCCCAACGCTTCGTTAAAAACGGGAAGGCGTTTATCTTCCAGAGTAGTGGAGCTAGAGCCACCAAATTTGGTAGGAAGATAACTGGTAACGACCCCAAAAGAACTGCATCAACGTTTTGGAGCCACGCCCACCCATCCCGCCCAGCCCCACCGCATTCTTGAATCAGAAAAGCCTATATCTCCCACAGTTTTTTAGCTAGAGTCACCAAATTTGGTGCCAAGATAGATGATGATGACCCCCCAAAAACTGCATCAAAAGTTTGGATGCCACGCCCACCAATAACGCCCTAGCCACCCGCATCTGCCCCAACGCTTCGTCAAAAACGGGAATGGGTGTATATTCCAGAGTAGTGGAGCTAGAGCCACCAAATTTGGTAGGAAGATAGCTGGCAACGACCTCCAACAATCTGCATCAAACTTATGGAGCCTAGCCCATCCATTCCGCCCCCCTTTCCCCACCTTATACAAACTTTGAGCTAGAGTCACCAAATTTGGTATGAAGCTAGCATTTGACATTCCACAAGGATCTGCAGCAAAAATTTGGATGCCACGCCCAACCATACCGCCCCCAGCCCATCTTTCCCCACTTTATACAAACTTCGAGCTAGAGTCACCAAATTTGGTATGAAAAGAGCAATTGACATTCCACTAGGATCTGCAGCAAAAATTTGGATGCCACGCCCAACCATACCGCCCGCAGCCCCCCTTTCACAACACCTTTTACATGCTTCGAGCTAGAGTCACCAAATTTGGTATGAAGCTAGCATTTGACATTCCACAAGGATCTGCAGCAAAAATTTGGATGGCACGCCCAACCATACCACCCCCAGCCCCCCTTTCCCCAGTTTATACAAACTTTGAGCTAGAGTCACCAAATTTGGTATGAAGGTAGCAATTGACATTCCACATGGATCTGCAGCAAAAATTTGGATGCCACGCCCACCCATACCACCCATACCACCCCCAGCCCCCCTCTCCACAGTTTATACAAACTTCGCGCTAGAGTAACCAAATTTGGTATGAAGATAGCAATTGACATTCCACATAGATCTGCAGCAAAAAATTGGATGCCACGACCACCCAAACCGCCCCCAGCCCCCCTTTCACCACTTTTTACAAACTTTGAGCTAGAGTCACGAAACTTGGAAGGAAGGTATCAATTGACATTCCACAAGGAACTGCAGCAAAACTTTTGATGCCACGCCCACCCATTACGCCCTCAGCCCCCCTTTCCCCACTTTTTACAAACTTTGAGCTAGAGTCACCAAATTTGGAAGGAAGATAGCAATTGACATTTCACAAAAATCTGCAGCAAAACTTTGGATGCCACGCCCACCCTTACCGCCCCCAGCCCCCCTTTCCCCACTTTAAACAATTTTCGAGCTAGAGTCACCAAATTTGGTATGAAGATAGCAATTGACATTTCGCAAAGATTTGCAGTAAAAATTTAGATGCCACACCCACCCATACCGCCCCCAGCCTCCCTTTCAACAGCTCTTACTAACTTTCAGCTAGAGTCACCAAATTTGGTAGTGAGATAGTTGGTGGCATCCCCATCTGCATCGGAGAATCTTTAAGGCAGCGTACACCCCTGCCCCATCCGTACCCCTTTGAAATCAGGCCTCTTTTTACATGTTTTAATACTGGTATCGAGTATGCCGCAGTCGGTTCCGTCCGACTGCAACGTTTCCACTTGTTCTTTGAATGAATTTGTGAATTAAGTGTATTTTCAACAGGGGAACACTTTGTGGTTTACTTGCGGCAATGGCAATTTTACAATAGTTTACTTATAAGATAAGTTTTCACCACAAAGTGTTGTTAGTAATGAGTTTATTTATTGGAGCGTTTATTCCTATTGAATTGTTAGTATTTTTTTTCGTAACTAGCGCATAGCGCAAGATGGTTACTATTAAATTGAAAAAAAAATGCGAGGTGCTAACGTCTGTTAACGTCAGCCGCAACTGTAAGCGGATCCTGCGTGCGTTGTCGTCTATTCTCGACTTTTGTAAGGCCGTGATGAGGTGTCTTCTATTTATCAGCCTTGCTTTTTCACATCCGCGTTGTCGTTTGGAAGTCAGCAGGTCGTCGCATTGCTGGCGTGCTGACGCTCGGCATGTTCACGGTCGCCATATAATATGTTTGATCTTAAGCCATATAATATGTTTTGTATATTAAACTGATTATATATTATATATAGATATTCATACAAGACATTGACATCCGTCTGGGTTTGAATTTCTTTATTGCACGAATTCAGTTTATGATTCTAAGTTTAAGGCTGGCCACTGCTTCGGCCGAGAAGTCAGTGCGAGAGCCGTACATAAAAACGGTTTTTACACCTGCAAAAAAGAAACGGATTTCCGCTTCTTAATGAATAAGTGCATACACAATTAAGTGAAAAATGCGCTTAAAAATAATTTTCATAATTTTATGTACATGTATCACTTCGCACAGTGCACATTTTTTATACTCGATACCGAAGGTAAAGGGTATATTGGTTTTGTGCAATGTCCGTCATGGTGTCTGTCCGTCTGTCTGTCCGTATGTGTGCAAGTTTTTTCCAGACCCTTCAAGCTAGGGACTTGAAACCTTCCAATTCTCTTTATCTATGGGATAGTAAATTAAAGTGTCAAGATTGGGGTTCTACGATAACTGGGGGGCTGGCAAATCGATAAAAACGATAACTAAAAACGATAAGTCCGCATATTTCACACACCCCTACAGCTAGAACTACCAATTTTGGTAAGAAGACTAGCAACCCCCAAAAAACTGCATCAAAAATTTTGGAGCCACGCTCCCCCATTCCGCCCCGGACCCACCACATTTTAAAGTCAAAAAAGCCTATATCTCCCACAGTTTTTGAGCTAGAGCCACCAAATTTGGTGCCAATTTAGCTGATGATGACCCCCCAAAAACTGCACCAAAAGTTTGGATGCCATGCCCACCAATACCGCCCTAGCCGCCCCCAGATGCCCCAACGCTTCGTAAAAAACGGGAATGCGTGTATCTTCCAGAGTAGTGGAGCTAGAGCCACCAAATTTGGAAGGAAGAAAGCTGGCAACGACCTCCAGCAATCTGCATCAAAGTTTTGGAGCCTAGCCCATCCATTCCGCCCCCCTTTCCCGACCTAATACAAACTTTGAGCTAGAGTCACCAAATTTGGTATGAAGCTAGCATTTGACATTCCACATGGATCTGCAGCAAAAATTTGGATGCCAGGCCCACCCATACCACCCCCAGCCCCCTCTCCCCACTTTATACAAACTTCGAGCTAGAGTCACCAAATTTGGTATGAAGATAGCAATTGACATTTCACAAAAATCTGCAGCAAAACTTTGGATGCCACGCCCACCCTTACCGCCCCCAGCTCCCCTTTCCCCACTTTAAACAATTTTCGAGCTAGAGTCACCAAATTTGGTATGAAGATAGCAATTGACATTTCGCAAAGATTTGCAGTAAAAATTTAAATGCCACACCCACCCATACCGCCCCCAGCCACCCTGTCAACAGCTCTTACTAACTTTCAGCTAGAGTCACAAAATTTGGTAGGAAGATAGTTGGTGGCATCCCCATCTGCATCGGAGAATCTTTAAGGCAGCGTACACCCCTGCCCCATCCGTACCCCTTTGCAATCAGGCCTCTTTTTACATGTTTTAATACTGGTATCGAGTATGCCGCAGTCGGTTGCGTCCGACTGCAACGTTTCCACTTGTTTTTTTGAATGAATTTGTGAATTAAGTGTATTTTCAACAGGGGAACACTTTGTGGTTTACTTGCGGCAATGGCAATTTTACAATAGTTTACTTATAAGATAAGTTTTTACCACAAAGTGTTTGTTAGTAATGAGTTTATTTATTGGGGCGTTTATTCCTATTGAATTGTTAGTATTTTTTTTTCGTAACTAGCGCATAGCGCAAGATGGTTACTATAAAATTGAAAAAAAAAGCGAGGTGCTAACGTCTGTTAGCCCGCTTCTTCCTGTTATTTAATCTGCCGCAACTGTAAGCGGATCCTGCGTGCGTTGTCGTCTATTCTCGCCTTTAGTAAGGCGATGATGAGGTGTCTTCTATTTATCAGCCTTGCTTTTTCACATCCGCGTTGTCGTTTGGAAGTCAGCAGGTCGTCGCATTTGCTGGCGTGCTGACGCTCGGCATGTTCACGGTCGCCATATAATATGTTTGATCTTAAGCCATATAATATGTTTTGTATATTAAACTGATTAAATATTATTCATACAAGACATTGACATCCGTCTGGGTTTGAATTTCTTTATTGAACGAATTCAGTTTATGATTCTAAGTTTAAGGCTGGCCACTGCTTCGGCCGAGAAGTCAGTGCGAGAGCCGTACATAAAAACGGTTTTACACCTGCAAAATAGAAACGGATTTCCGCTTCTTAATGAATAAGTGCATACACAATTAAGTGAAAAATGCGCTTAAAAATAATTTTCATAATTTTATGTACATGTATCACTTCGCACAGTGCACATTTTTTATACTCGATACCGAAGGTAAAGGGTATATTGGTTTTGTGCAATGTCCGTCATGGTGTCTGTCCGTCTGTCCGTCCGTATGTGTGCAAGACCCTTCAAGCTAGGGACTTGAAACTTTTCAATTCTCTTTATCTATGGGATAGTAAATTAAAGTGTCAAGATTGGGGTTCTACGATAACTCGGGGGCTGGCAAATCGATAAATTCGATAACTCAAAAACAATAAGTCCGCATATTTCACACACGCTTACAGCTAGAACGACCAATTTGGTAAGAAGATAGCTACTAGCAACCCCCAAAAACTGCATCAAAAATTTGGAGCCACGCCCACCCATTCCGGCCCCAGACCCCCCGCATTTTAAAGTCAAAAAAGCCTATATCTCCCACAGTTTTTGAGCTAGAGCCACCAAATTTGGTGCCAATTTAGCTGATTATGACACCCCAAAAACTGCACCAAAAGTTTGGATGCCACGCCCACCAATACCGCCCTAGCCACCCCCATCTGCCCCAACGCTTCGTCAAAAACGGGAATGCGTGTATATTCCAGAGTAGTCGAGCTAGAGCCACCAAATTTGGTAGGAAGATAGCTGGCAACGACCTCCAACAATCTGCATCAAAGTTTTGGAGCCTAGCCCATCCATTCCGCCCCCCTTTCCCCACCTTATACAAACTTTGAGCTAGAGTCACCAAATTTGGTATGAAGCTAGCATTTGACATTCCACAAGGATCTGCAGCAAAAATTTGGATGCCACGCCCAACCATACCGCCCCCAGCCCACCTTTCCCCACTTTATACAAACTTCGAGCTAGAGTCACCAAATTTGGTATGAAGGTAGCAATTGACTTTCCACATGGATCTGCAGCAAAAATTTGGATGGCACGCCCAACCATACCACCCCCAGCCCCCCTTTCCCCACTTAATACAAACTTCGAGCTAGAGTCACAAAATTTGGTATGAAGCTAGCATTTGACTTTCCACAAGGATCTGCAGCAAAAATTTGGATGGCACGCCCAACCATACCAACCCCAGCCCCCCTCTCCCACTTTATACAAACTTTGAGCTAGAGTCACCAAATTTGGTATGAAGGTAGCAATTGACATTCCACATGGATCTGCAGCAAAAATTTGGATGCCACGCCCACCCATACCACCCATACCACCCCCAGCCCCCTTTCCCCACTTTATACAAACTTCGCGCTAGAGTCACCAAATTTGGTATGAAGATAGCAATTGACAATCCACATAGATCTGCATCAAAAAATTAGATGCCACGACCACCCAAACCGCCCCCAGCCCCCCCGTTCACCACTTTTTACAAACTTTGAGCTAGAGTCACGAAACTTGGAAGGAAGGTATCAATTGACATTCCACAAGGAACTGCAGCAAAACTTTGGATGCCACGCCCACCCATTACGCCCTCAGCCCCCCTTTCCCCACTTTTTACAAACTTTGAGCTAGAGTCACCAAATTTGGAAGGAAGATAGCAATTGACATTTCACAAAAATCTGCAGCAAAACTTTGAATGCCACGCCCACCCTTACCGCCCCCAGCTCCCCTTTCCCCACTTTAAACAATTTTCGAGCTAGAGTCACCAAATTTGGTATCAAGATAGCAATTGACATTTCGCTAAGATTTGCAGTTAAAATTTAGATGCCACACCCACCCATACCGCCCCCAGCATCCCTTTCAACAGCTCTTACTAACTTTCAGCTAGAGTCACCAAATTTGGTAGGAAGATAGTTGGTGGCATCCCCATCTGCATCGGAGAATCTTTAAGGCAGCGTACACCCCTGCCCCATCCGTACCCCTTTGCAATCAGGCCTCTTTTTACATGTTTTAATACTGGTATCGAGTATGCCGCAGTCGGTTGCGTCCGACTGCAACGTTTCCACTTGTTTTTTTAATGAATTTGTGAATTAAGTGTATTTTCAACAGGGGAACACTTTGTGGTTTACTTGCGGCAATGGCAATTTACAATAGTTTACTTATAAGATAAGTTTTTACCACAAAGTGTTTGTTAGTAATGAGTTTATTTATTGGGGCGTTTATTCCTATTGAATTGTTAGTATTTTTTTTTCGTAACTAGCGCATAGCGCAAGATGGTTACTATTAAATTGAAAAAAAAAAGCGAGGTGCTAACGTCTGTTAGCCCGCTTCTTCCTGTTATTTAATCTGCCGCAACTGTAAGCGGATCCTGCGTGCGTTGTCGTCTATTCTCGCCTTTAGTAAGGCGATGATGAGGTGTCTTCTATTTATCAGCCTTGCTTTTTCACATCCGCGTTGTCGTTTGGAAGTCAGCAGGTCGTCGCATTTGCTGGCGTGCTGACGCTCGGCATGTTCACGGTCGCCATATATATGTTTGATCTTAAGCCATATAATATGTTTGTATATTAAACTGATTAAATATTAATCATACAAGACATTGACATCCGTCTGGGTTTGAATTTCTTTATTGAACGAATTCAGTTTATGATTCTAAGTTTAGGGCTGGCCACTGCTTCGGCCGAGAAGTCAGTGCGAGAGCCGTACATAAAAACGGTTTTTACACCTGCAAAAAAAAAACGGATTTCCGCTTCTTAATGAATAAGTGCATACACAATTAAGTGAAAAATGCGCTTAAAAATAATTTTCATAATTTTATGTACATGTATCACTTCGCACAGTGCACATTTTTATACTCGATACCGAAGGTAAAGGGTATATTGGTTTTGTGCAATGTCCGTCATGGTGTCTGTCCGTCTGTCCGTCCGTATGTGTGCAAGACCCTTCAAGCTAGGGACTTGAAACTTTTCAATTCTCTTTATCTATGGGATAGTAAATTAAAGTGTCAAGATTGGGGTTCTACGATAACTGGGGGAATGGCAAATCGATAAAATCGATAACTCAAAAACAATAAGTCCGCAAATTTCACACACCCTTACAGCTAGAACTACCAATTTTGGTAAGAAGATAGCTACTAGCAACCCCCAAAAAACTGCATCAAAAATTTTGGAGCCACGCCCACCCATTACGCCCCCAGACCCCCCGCATTTTTAAGTCAAAAAAGCCTATATCTCCCACAGTTTTTGAGCTAGAGCCACCAAATTTGGTGCCAATTTAGCTGATTATGACCCCCCAAAAACTGCACCAAAAGTTTGGATGCCGCGCCCACCAATACTGCCCTAGCCGCCCCCAGATGCCCCAACGCTTCGAAAAAAAACGGGAATGCGTGTATCTTCCAGAGTAGTGGAGCTAGAGCCACCAAATTTGGTAGGAAGATAACTGGTAACTACCCCAAAAGAACTGCATCAACGTTTTGGAGCCACGCCCACCCATCCTGCCCCCAGCCCCACCGCATTCTTGAATCAGAAAAGCCTATATCTCCCACAGTTTTTTAGCTAGAGTCACCAAATTTGGTGCCAAGATAGATGATGATCACCCCCCAAAAACTGCATCAAAAGTTTGGATGCCACGCCCACCAATACCGCCCTAGCCACCCCCATCTGCCCCAACGCTTCGTCAAAAACGGGAATGCGTGTATATTCCAGAGTAGTGGAGCTAGAGCCACCAAATTTGGTAGGAAGATAGCTGGCAAGGACCTCCAACAATCTGCATCAAAGTTTTGGAGCCTAGCCCCCCCTTTCCCCACCTTATACAAACTTTGAGCTAGAGTCACCAAATTTGGTATGAAGCTAGCATTTGACATTCCACAAGGATATGCAGCAAAAATTTGGATGCTACGCCAAACCATACCACCCCCAGCCCCCCTTTCGCCACTTTATACAAACTTCGAGCTAGAGTCACCAAATTTGGTATGAAGAGAGCAATTGACATCCCACATGGATCGGCAGCAAAAATTTGAATGCCACGCCCACCCATACCGCCCCAAGCCCCCTTTCACCGCACCTTTTACATGCTTCGAGCTAGAGTCACCAAATTTGGTATGAAGCTAGCATTTGACATTCCACAAGGATCTGCATCAAAAATTGGATGGCACGCCCAACCATACCACCCCCAGCCCCCCTTTCCCCACTTTATACAAACTTCGAGCTAGAGTCACCAAATTTGGCATGAAGAGAGCAATTGACATCCCACATGGATCGGCAGCAAAAATTTGAATGCCACGCCCACCCATACCGCCCCAAGCCCCCTTTCACCACACCTTTTAAATGTTTTGAGCTAGAGTCACCAAATTTGGTATGAAGCTAGCATTTGACATTCCACAAGGATCTGCATCAAAAATTTGGATGGCACGCCCAACCATACCATCCCCAGCCCCCCTTTCCCCACTTTATACAAACTTCGAGCTAGAGTCACAAATTTGGTATGAAGCTAGCATTTGACATTCCACAAGGATCGGCAGGAAAAATTTGAATGCCACGCCCACCCATACCGCCCCAAGCCCCCTTTCACCACGCCTTTTACATGCTTCGAGCTAGAGTCACCAAATTTGGTATGAAGCTAGCATTTGACATTCCACAAGGATCTGCATCAAAAATTTGGATGGCACGCCCAACCATACCACCCCCAGCCCCCCTTTCCCCACTTATACAAACTTCGAGCTAGAGTCACAAAATTTGGTATGAAGCTAGCATTTGACATTCCACAAGGATCTGCAGAAAAATTTGGATGCCACGCCCACCCATACCGCCCCAAGCCCCCCTTTCACCACACCTTTTACATGCTTCGAGCTAGAGTCACCAAATTTGGTATGAAGCTAGCATTTGACATTCCACAAGGATCTGCAGCAAAAATTTGGATGGCACGCCCAACCATACCACCCCCAGCCCCCTCTCCCACTTGTTACAAACTTCGAGCTAGAGTCACCAAATTTGGTATGAAGCTAGCATTTGACATTCCACAAGGATATGCAGCAAAAATTTGGATGCCACGCCCAACCATACCGCCCCCAGCCCCCCTCTCACCACTTTTTACAAACTTCGAGCTAGAGTCACCAAATTTGGTATGAAGATAGCAATTGACATTCCACATAGATCTGCAGCAGAAATTTGGATGCCACGACCACCCAAACCGCCCCCAGCCCCCTTTCACCACTTTTTACAAACTTTGAGCTAGAGTCACGAAACTTGGAAGGAAGGTATCAATTGACATTCCAAAAGGAACTGCAGCAAAAATGAGGATGCCACGCCCACCCATTACGCCCCCAGCCCCCCTTTTCCCACTTTTACAAACTTTGAGCTAGAGTCACCAAATTTGGAAGGAAGATAGCAATTGATATTTTGCAAAGATTTGCAGTAAAAATTTAGATGCCACACCCACCCATACCGCCCCCAGCCTCCCTTTCAACAGCTCTTACTAACTTTCAGCTAGAGTCACCAAATTTGGTATGAAGCTAGCATTTGATATTCCACAAGGATCTTCAGCAAAAATTGGATGCCACGCCCAACCATACCGCCCCCAGCCCCCCTATCCGCACTTTATACAAACTTCGAGCTAGAGTCACCAAATTTGGTATGAAGCTAGCATTTGACATTCCACAAGGATCTGCAGCAAAAATTTGGATGGCACGCCCAACCATACCACCCCCAGCCCCCCTTTCCCCACTTTATACAAACTTCGAGCTAGAGTCACAAAATTTGGTATGAAGCTAGCATTTGTCATTCCACAAGGATCTGCAGCAAAGATTGGATGGCACGCCCAACCATACCACCCCCAGCCCCCCTCTCCCACTTGTTACAAACTTCGAGCTAAAGTCACCAAATTTGGTATGAAGATAGCAATTGATATTCCACATAGATCTGCAGCAAAAATTTAGATGCCACGCCCACCCATTACGCCCCCAGCCCCCTTTCCCCACTTTTACAAACTTTGAGCGAGAGTCACCAAATTTGGTATGAAGCTAGCATTTGACATTCCACAAGGATCTGCAGCAAAAATTTGGATGGCACGCTCAACCATACCACCCCCAGCCCCCCTTTCCCCACTTTATACAAACTTCGAGCTAGAGTCACAAAATTTGGTATGAAGCTAGCATTTGACATTCCACAAGGATCTGCAGCAAAAATTTGGATGGCACGCCCAACCATACCACCCCCAGCCCCCCTCTCCCACTTGTTACAAACTTCGAGCTAAAGTCACCAAATTTGGTATGAAGATAGCAATTGATATTCCACATAGATCTGCAGCAAAAATTCACGCCCACCCATTACGCCCCCAGCCCCCCTTTCCCCACTTTTTACAAACTTTGAGCGAGAGTCACCAAATTTGGTATGAAGATAGAAATTGACATTTCGCATAGATTTGCAGTAAAAATGTAGATGCCACACCCACCCATACCGCCCCCAGCCTCCCTTTCAACCCCAGCCTCCCTAGTTACCGAAGGTAACTAGTATATTGGTTTTGTGCAATGTCCGTCATGGTGTCTGTCCGTCTGTCCGTCTGTCCGTCCGTATGTATGCAAGTTTTTTCCACACCCTTCAAGCTAGAGACTTGAAACTTTCCAATTCTCTTTATCTATGGGATAGTAAATTAAAGTGTCAAGATGGGGGTTCTACGACAACTGGGGGGCTGGCAAATCGATAAATTCGATAACTCAAAACCGATAAATCCACATATTTCGCACATCCTTACAGCTAGAACTACCAAATTTGGTAAGAAGATAGCTACTAGCAACCCCAAAAAACTGCATCAATTATTTTGGAGCCACGCCCCACGATTCCGCCCCCAGCCCCCCCGAATTTTAAAGTCAAAAAGCATATATCTCCCTCAGTTTATGAGCTATAGCCACCAAATTTGGTGCCAAGATAGGTGATGATGACCCCCTAAAAACTGCATCAAAAGTTAGGATGCCACGCCCACCGACACTGCCCTAGCTACCCCCATCCACCCCAACGCTTCGTCAAAAACGGGAATGCGTGTATCTTCCAGAGTTGTGGAGCTAGAGCTTCCAAATTTGGTGGGAAGATAGCTAGTAGCGATCCCCAAAAAAACTGCATCAAAGTTTTGGAGCCGCGCCCACCCATTCCGCCCCCAGCCCCCCCGCATTTTGAAATCAGAAATGGCTATATCTCCCAAAGTTTTTGAGCTAGAGCCACCAAATTTGGTGCCAAGATAGGTGATGATGACCCCCAAAAAACTGCATCAAAAGTTTGGATGCCACGCCCACCGATCCTACCCTAGCCGCCCCCATCCACCCCAACGCTTCGTCAAAAACGGGAATGCGTGTATCTTCCAGAGTTGTGGAGCTTGAGCCACCAAATTTGGTGGGAAGATAGCTAGTAGCGATCTCCAAAAATCTGCATCAAAGTTTTGGAGCCAAGCCCACCCATTCCGCCCCTCTTTCCCCACCATTTACAAACTTTCAGCTGGAGTCACCAAATTTGGTATGAAGATAGCAATTGACATTCCACAAAGATCTGCATCAAAAATTGGATGCCATGCCTACCCATAACGCCCCAGCCCCCCCCCCCTTTTCTCACTTTTTACAAACTTCGAGCTAGAGTCACCAAATTTGGTATGAAGAGAGCATTTGACATCCCACATGGATCGGAAGCAAAAATTTGAATGCCACGCCCACCCATACCACCCCAAGCCCCATAGCCCCCCTACCACCACCTTTTACATGCTTCGAACTAGAGTCACCAAATTTGGTATGAAGGTAGCATTTGACATTCCACAAGGATCTGCAGCAAAAATTTGGATGCCACGCCCAACCATACCGCCCGCAGCCCCCCTTTCCCCACTTTATACAAACTTCGAGCTAGAGTCACCAAATTTAGTATGAAGATAGCAATTGACATTCCACAAGGATCTGCACCAAAAATTTGAATGCCACGCCCAACCATACCGCCCCCAGTCCCCCTTTCTTCACTTTTACAAACTTTGAGCTAGAGTCACCAAATTTGGTATGAAGATAGCAATTGACATCCCACATGGATGGGCATCAAAATTTTTAATACTGGTATCGAGTATAACGCAGTCGGTTGCGTCCGACTGCAACGTTTCCACTTGTTTTTGAATGAATTTGTGAATTAAGTGTATTTTCAACAGGGGAACACTTTATGGTTTACTTGCGGCAATGGCAATTTTACAATAGTTTACTTATAAGATAAGTTTTCACCACAAAGTGTTTGTTAGTTATGAGTTTATTTATTGGGGCGTTTATTCCTATTGAATTGTTAGTATTTTTTTTTCGTAATTAGCGCATAGCGCAAGATGGTTACTATTAAATTGAAAAAAAAAGCGAGGTGCTAACGTCTGTTAGCCCGCTTCTTCCTGTTATTTATTCTGCCGCAACTGTAAGCGGATCCTGCGTGCGTTGTCGTCTATTCTCGCCTTTAGTTAGGCGATGATGAGGTGTCTTCTATTTATCAGCCTTGTTTTTTCACATCCGCGTTGTCGTTTGGAAGTCAGCAGGTCGTCGCATTTGCTGGCGTGCTGACGCTCGGCATGTTCACGGTCGCCATATAATATGTTTGATCTTAAGCCATATAATATGTTTTGTATATTAAACTGATTAAATATTATTCATACAAGACATTGACATCCGTCTGGGTTTGAATTTCTTTATTGAACGAATTCAGTTTATGATTCTAAGTTTAAGGCTGGCCACTGCTTCGGCCGAGAAGTCAGTGCGAGAGCCGTACATAAAAACGGTTTTTACACCTGCAAAAAAGAAACGGATTTCCGCTTCTTAATGAATAAGTGCATACACAATTAAGTGAAAAATGCGCTTAAAAATAATTTTCATAATTTTATGTACATGTATCACTTCGCATAGTGCACATTTTTTACACTCGATACCGAAGGTAAAGGGTATATTGGTTTTGTGCAATGTCCGTCATGGTGTCTGTCCGTCTGTCTGTCTGTCCGTATGTGTGCAAGTTTTTTCCAGACCCTTCAAGCTAGTGACTTGAAACTTTCCAATTCTCTTTATCTATGGGATAGTAAATTAAAGTGTCAAGATTGGGGTTCTACGATAACTGGGGGCTGGAAAATCGATAAATTCGATAACTCAAAAACAATAAGTCCGCATATTTCACACACCCTTACAGCTAGAACTACCAATTTTGGTAAGAAGATAGCTACTAGCAACCCCCAAAAAACTGCATCAAAAATTTTGGAGCCACGCTCCCCCATTCCGCCCCCAGACCCCCCACATTTTAAAGTCAAAAAAGCCTATATCTCCCACAGTTTTTGAGCTAGAGCCACCAAATTTGGTGCCAATTTAGCTGATGATGACCCCCCAAAAACTGCACCAAACGTTTGGATGCCACGCCCACCAATACCGCCCTAGCCGCCCCCAGATGCCCCAACGCTTCGTAAAAAACGGGAATGCGTGTATCTTCCAGAGTAGTGGAGCTAGAGCCACCAAATTTGGTAGGAAGCTAGCTGGTAACGACACCAAAAGAACTGCAGCAACGTTTTTGAGCCACGCCCACCCATCCCGCCCTCAGCCCCACCGCATTCTTGAATCAGAAAAGCCTATATCTCCCACCGTTTTTGAGCTAGAGCCACCAAATTTGGTGCCAATTTAGCTGATGATGACCCCCCAAAAACTGCACCAAAAGTTTGGATGCCACGCCCACCAATACCGCCCTAGCCTCCCCCAACCGCCCCAACGCTTCGTCAAAAACGGGAATGCGTGTATATTCCAGAGTAGTGGAGCTAGAGCCACCAAATTTGGTAGGAAGATAGCTGGCAACGACCTCCAACAATCTGCATCAAAGATTTGGAGCCTAGCCCATCCATTCCGCCTCCCTTTCCCTACCTTATACAAACTTTGAGCTAGAGTCACCAAATTTGGTATGAAGCTAGCATTTGACATTCCACAAGGATCTGCAGCAAAAATTTGGATGCGAAGCCCAACCAAACCGCCCCCAGCCCCATAGCCCCCTTGCCCAGCTTTATACAAACTTTGCGCTAGAGTCACCAAATTTGGTATGATGCTAGCATTTGACATTCCACAAGGATCTGCAGCAAAAATTTGGATGGCACGCCCAACCATACAACCCCCAGCCCCCCTTTCCCCACCTTATACAAACTTTGAGCTAGAGTCACCAAATTTGGTACGAAGGTAGCATTTGACATTCCACAAGGATCCGCAGCAAAAATTTGTATGTCACGCCCAACCATACCACCCCCAGCCCCCCTTTCCCCACTTTATACAAACTTTGAGCTAGAGTCACCAAATTTGGTATGAAGATAGCAATTGCCATTCCACAAAGATCTGCATCAAAAATTTGGATGCCACGACCACCCATACCGCCCCCAGCCCCCCTTTCCATACTTTATACAAACTTCGAGTTAGAGTCACCAAATTTGGTATGAAGATAGCAATTGACATCCCACATGGATGGGCATCAAAATTTTTAATACTGGTATCGAGTATACCGCACCTGTTATTTTTTCAAATTTGTGTGCCTTTGATAATTGATTTACGACCCAAGTAGCGTTTGTTGTTGTTGCAAGTGTTGTTGTTGGTCCAGCACTGCTACTTTTTATACTCGATACCGAAGGTACAGAGTATATTGGTTTTGTGCAATGTCCGTCATGGTCTCTGTCCGTCTGTCCGTCCGTATGTGTGCAAGTTTTTTCCAGACCCTTCAAGCTAGGGACTTGAAACTTTCCAATTCTCTTTATCTATGGGATAGTAAATTAAAGTGTCAAGATTGGGGTTCTACGATAACTGGGGGGCTGGCAAATCGATAAATTCGATAACTCAAAAACGATAAGTCCGCATATTTCACACACCCTTACAGCTAGAACTACCAATTTTGGTAAGAAGATAGCTACTAGCAACCCCCAAAAAACTGCATCAAAAATTTTGGAGCCACGCTCACCAATACCGCCCTAGCCACCCCACATTTTAAAGTCAAAAAAGCCTATATCTCCCACAATTTTTGAGCTAGAGCCACCAAATTTGGTATGAAGCTAGCATTTGACATTCCACAAGGATCTGCAGCAAAAATTTGGATGCCACGCTCACCCATACCGCCCCAAGCCCCCTTTTCACCACCTTTTACATGCTTCGAGCTAGAGTCACCAAATTTGGTATGAAGCTAGCATTTGACATTCCACAAGGATCTGCAGCAAAAATTTGGATGCCACGCCCAACCATTCCGCCCCCAGCCCCATAGCCCCCCTTGCCCCACCTTATACAAACTTTGAGCTAGAGTCACCAAATTTGAAATGAAGGTAGCATTTGACATTCCACAAGGATCTGCAGCAAAAAGTTGGATGGCACGCCCAACCATACCACCCCCAGCCCCCCTTTCCCCACTTTATACAAACTTTGAGCTAGAGTCACCAAATTTGGTATGAAGGTAGCATTTGACATTCCACAAGGATCTGCAGTAAGAATTTGGATGGCGAGCCCAACCATACAACCCCCAGCCCCCCTTTCCCCACTTTATACAAACTTTGAGCTAGAGTCACCAAATTTGGTATGATGATAGCAATTGACATTCCACAAAGATCTGCATCAAAAATTTGGATGCCACGACCACCCATGCCGACCCCACTCCCCCTTTCCCCACTTTATACAAACTTCGAGTTAGAGTCACCAAATTTGGTATGAAGGTAGCATTTGACATTCCACAAGGATCTGCAGCAAAAATTTGGATGCCACGCCCAACCATACCGCCACCAGCCCCATAGCCCCCCTTGCCCCATCTTATACAAACTTTGAGCTAGAGTCACCAAATTTGAAATGAAGGTAGCATTTGACATTCCACAAGGATCTGCAGCAAAAATTTGGATGGCACGCCCAACCATACCACCCCCCAGCCCCCTTTCCCCACTTTATACAAACTTTGAGCTAGAGTCACCAAATTTGGTATGAAGGTAGCATTTGACATTCCACAAGGATCTGCAGTAAAAATTTAGATGGCACACCCAACCATACCACCCCCAGCCCCCATTTCCCCACTTTATACAAACTTTGAGCTAAAGTCACCAAATTTGTTATGATGATAGCAATTGACATTCCACAAAGATCTGCATCAAAAATTTGGATGCCACGACCACCCATACCACCCCCAGCCCCCCTTTCCATACTTTATACAAACTTTGAGCTAGAGTCACCAAATTTGGTATGAAGATAGCAATTGACATCCCACATGGATGGGCATCAAAATTTTTAATACTGGTATCGAGTATACCGCACTTGTTTTTTTTTTTCAAATTTGTGTGCCTTTGATAATTGATATACGACCCAAGTAACGTTTGTTGTTGTTGCAAGTGTTGTTGTTGGTCCCGCACTGCTACTTTTTATACTCGATACCGAAGGTAAAGAGTATATTGGTTTTGTGCAATGTCCGTCGTGGTGTCTGTCCGTCTGTCCGTCCGTATGTCTGCAAGTTTTTTCCACACCTTTCAAGCTAGAGACTTGAAACTTTCCAATTCTCTTTATCTATGGGATAGTAAATTAAAGTGTCAAGCTTGGGGTTCTACGATAACTGGGGGGCTGGCAAATCGATAAATTCGATAGCTCAAAAACGATAAGTCCGCATATTTCACACATCCTTACAGATAGAACTACCAAATTTGGTGGACAGGTAGCTACTAGCAACCCCCAAAAAACTGCATCCAAAATTTGGAGCCACGCCCACCAATTCCCCCCGCAATTTAAAGTCAAAAAAGCTTATATCTCCCACAGTTTTTGATCTATAGCTACCAAATTTGGTGCCAAGATAGGTGATGATGACCTCCCAAAAACTGCATCAAAAGTTTGGACAGCACGCCCAACAATACTGCCCTAGCCGCCCCAATGCTTCGTTAAAAACGGGAATGCGTTTATCTTCCAGAGTTGTGGAGTTAAAGCCACCAAATTTGGCAGGAAGGTAGCTGGCAACGACCCCCAAAAAACTGCATCAAAGTTTTGGAGCCACGCCCACCCATTCCGCCCCCAGCCCCACCGCATTCTTGAATCAAAAAAGCCTATATCTCCCACAGTTTTGGAGCTATACTCACCAAATTTGGTGCCAAGATAGGTGATGATGACCCTCCAAAAACTGCATCAAAAGTTTGGATGCCACGCCCACCAATACTGCCCTAGCTGCCCCCATCCGCTCCAACCCTTCGTCAAAAACGGGAATGCGTGTATCTTCCAGAGTTGTGGAGCTAAAGCCACCAAATTTGGCAGGATGAAAGCTTGAAACGACCCCCAAAAAACTGCATCAAAGTTTTGGAGCCACGCCAAACCATTCCGTCCCCCTTTCCCCACCTTTTACAAACTTTTAGCTAGAGTCACAAAATTTAGTATGAAGGTAGCAATTGACATTCCACATGGATCTGCAGCATAAATTTGGTTGCCACGACCACCCAAACCGCCCCCAGCCCCCCTTTCCCCACTTTTTACAAACTTTGAGCTAGAGTCACCAAATTTGGAAGGAAAGTAGCAATTGACATTCCACAAGGAACTGCGGCAAAACTTTGTATGCCACGCCCACCCATTACGCCCCCAGCCCCCCTTTTCGCACTTATTACAAACTTTGAGTTAGAGTCACCAAATTTGGAAGGAAGATAGCAATTGACATTTCACAACGATCTGCAGCAAAACTTTGGATGCCACGCCCACCCATACCGCTCCCAGCCCCCCTTTCCCCACTTTTTACAATTTTCGAGCTAGAGTCACCAAATTTGGTATGACGATAGCAATTGACATTCCACACAGATCTGCATCAAAACTTTGGATGCCACGCCCACCCTTACCACCCCCAGCCCCCCTTTCCCAACTTTAATTAATTTTCGAGCTAGAGTCACCAAATTTGGTATGAAGATAGCAATTGACATTTCGCAAAGATTTGCAGTAAAAATTTAAAAATTTATTTCTTACTAACTTTCAGCTAGAGTCACCAAATTTGGTAGGAAGATAGTTGGTGGCATCCCCATCTGCATCGGAGAATCTTTAAGGCAGCGTACACCCCTGCCCCATCCGTACCCCTTTGCAATCAGGCCTCTTTTTACATGTTTTTTATCGATAATTTGAAGCAAACTTGTTCTGCTTATGGTATAGGAGAACTTAAATACAAAATCTGAAGTCTCTAGCTCTTGTAGTCTCTGAGATCCAAGCGTTCATACAGACAGACAGACGGACAGACGGACATGGCTATATCGCCTCGGCTGTTGATGCTGATCAAGAATATATGTACTTTATGGGGTCGGAGATGCTTCCTTCTGCCTGTTACATACTTTTGCACAAAACCATTATACCCTTATTTACCCATTTTATGGGTTAAGGTTATAAACAACAACAACATAACAAAACTTGGTGCGTCTAGAAAAATTTGCCACACCAGAATATGTTATGGGGGTGGATTCGCCTACTTGCTGCTTATATATTTTTGACAAAACGTAACACACTAACATTTATTGATATATTAGTGATATACAATTCGAATAAGCAAAGGGCGTTCACATAAGCGCGTGTGTTGCTCTTATTATAATCAGATAATTTGAAATCTCGCTCCGATCATGCTCCTTGTTGTTGCTCATTTACGTTCACTCTCTATTTTATGTGCGCGCTTTGCATGTCAATCATAAAGTTTAATAACCCTAGCTCCTCCGCACACACACTAAATCAAATCTATAGGCAATATACAATTCACTTAACTGCAGCCTCTTAGATATGTTTTGCATTGATTCAGTGCGTGTGAAGAAGGTAGCGATACTACGCTCTTTGTTTGACTTGCAGAGCGCGCGCATAGATAGATAAGAGAGTTAGCCGAAATAGCCACAACGAAGGCGCGATTTAAAAATAATTTGTCATCTAGCGCCGAACATGCGCGAGCGAATCTGAAAACAAGTAAGAAGGTTTTAGTCGAGAAATCCCGACTTAAAGATACCCTGAACCCGTGTATTTAAATGACTTGCAGAAGTTTTTCTTGACTGAACTTTAATATAAAACATCTCCAGTGTTTCTTAACAGATTTGGATCAAATTTTCACAGAGTTATAAATTTATCCATTATTTTAACTTCTATTTTTAAATTTTCTTATTCGAGATTTTTTCGTAATCGATTCCATATACCGATAGTTTGAAAGTAGTTAGGTTCCACATATGAAGTCTCTAGCTCTTATAGTGCATACATACGGACGGACGGACAGAAGGACAGACGCACATGGCTGTATCGAGTCGGCTGTTGATGCTGATCAAGAATATATATATTTTATATGGGATTGGAGATGCTTCTATTTGCCTGTTACATACTTTTGCACAAACAATTATACCCTTTTTTACCCATTTCAGGGTATAAATATAACTGTGAATGCAAAAGATTTGTTGTTTCTGTTTTTGTTTATCGCTTCAGGCTTATTATAAGCCGTTGTATGCACACACGAATTTGAAACAACAAGGGAGGACTAAGAGGAATGCGATTGGCTTAAGAGCATGAAAATGTGATATTGTTTTGTAGATGAGATCAATTCGCATAAATAACTGTAACTCTTTCACTCTCAGGGAATTTAACAATTTTTACCTTAGTGTGCCATTTGCGTATTTCTTCATTTCATTTCTAAACGTAACATACAACAATGAACGCGCATAATTATTGGGGTGCTTTGCCTGCTGTGGCCCTGCCACAGTACTATATGCAGCCGCTGCAGCCTCAGTTTCAGCAGCTGTATCAGCAGCTGCCGCAACAGAGTTTTCAACAGCAGCAATTTCAGCCGCTGCAGTTTCAGCCGCTGCACCAGCTGCAGCAGCTGTTTCAGCCACACCGGAGGCAGCAAAAAAAACAACATTTTAAGAAGGCAAAGCTTCGCCAGCAACATATCGTCAACAAGCTGACAGCCAAATAACAAATATAAACAAAAAACTAGAATTTATTATTAAAAAATATAAATCCAAAACGAAAAAAAGATTAAAAGCTTTAAAAATAGAATTAGGTAATGAATATAAAAATGAAATTAAAAACTTGCGTAGTGAACTACTAAAAAAAATTATAAAAACTTTGTGTCTAAACTGCCGCCTTTTCATCATCATTATACGTTTACTTTCAGAATTTAGGTTTTCTTAAAGACAACGATGCTATAATCTTTTGTGGAACGACAATAGCATTTTGTTACTGTATGTTAAATATTTTATACTCGATACCGAAGGTAAAGAGTATATTGGGTTTGTGCAATGTCCGTCATGGTGTCTGTCCGTCTGTCTGTCTGTCCGTCTGTATGAACACAAGTTTTTTCCACACCCTTCAAACTAGAGACTTGAAACTTTCCAATTCTCTTTATCTATGGCATAGTAAATTAAAGTGTCAAGCTTGGGGTTCTACGATAACTGGGGGGCTGGCAAATCGATAAATTCGATAACTCAAAACCGATAAATCCGCATATTTCACACACCCTTACAGCTAGAACTACCAATTTTGGTAAGAAGATAGCTACTAGCAACCCCCAAAAAACTGCATCAAAAATTTTGGAGCCACGCCCCCCATTCCGCCCCCAGCCCCCCGCATTTTAAAGTTAGAAAAGCCTATATCTCCCACAGTTTTTGAGCTAGAACCACCAAATTTGTTGCCAAGATAGGCGACGATGACCCCCAAAAAACTGCATCAAATGTTTGGATGCCACGCCCACCAATACCGCCCTAGCCGCCCCCAGCTGCCCCAACGCTTCGTCAAAAACGAGAATGCGTGTATCTTCCAATTTGTGGAGCTAGAGCCACCAAATTTGATAGGAAGATAGCTGGTAATGTCTGGTACCAACGAACTTTTTGAGATGGTTCTGAGGTGGGCTAGCTGAAGCCACCGGACGGGTCGCAGGTTGCGGATAGCACAAGGCGGTTAGCTGCGAATAGCGACTTGTCGTAATAAGCAGTCCCGGAAAACAGCGGGTACCACACCGTTAGTGGGACCGACAAGGCGCTTGTCTGACCGTCTTTGAAACATAGTCTCACACACACCCAATTCCTACACAAGATCCTACCCATTTCCTATCCCCCACATCTCATACGGGCAGTGGTGACGTCCTTAGGCAAGGGTGCCTCTTCACTCCCCTAAGCCAGGGTGTTACGTGGTCCGTGCCCATTGGTTAGTTTGCAGTCAGGGTTACCGACTGTAATAGAATGGAGCCTCACCGATACCTGGCCGCCTCGGTGAGTATACCTGGCCCCGGCGTGTTAATGGGGGCTATGACACGCCGGTACTACTTTCCCCCCATACGCGTGGGACCAAATATATGGACGATAGAAAACTTTTTAATGATATGCGGGGCTTAACCGCTACACAGCTAGCAGAGTGGATGGAAGAGGCGGCTCTGGACTTGGGTGGAAAGCTGACACCACACGGGGGCCAGGCCCCCCACTCGAGAAGTGTTGCCAAACCAAGGGCTCGTCCCCGAAGCAAAGCACCTCCAGAAGTGCAGAGGCTTTCAAGCCACGAGTGTGGACAGTGGGGACACCAAACGGACGAACGTAGGGGGTTGGAGCGCAGTTCCCGGCACTGCCCCAGTGGCTGTCCCGCAGACAAGCAATGTCAGCGGGAAAGACACTGCAACACCCTCTTCTGGTCTGCAGAAGAGGAAGCAGATGCCGCCCATCCCGGCACCAGGCCAACCCGGTGGGGTTGGTGACCCGCTAAGGCATGGCCTAAGCGGAGCCGGCCGCAAATGGTATCTTCGGTACCTGGATCATGGCTTGAAGCCGGATGAGGCGCGCAGGAGAGCGCTGGAACATTGGGCCCCGACCATGTCTCCAGGCGAGAGGAAATGGCCCACATGAGGCGAACCTGAGTGGTATGCTAGCGAATCTTCCGAGTTTTACTCTAGATTCTGCGACGCCTGCCTCTTGGCAGCGTCGGCAGCGCTGCCAAAGCCTTATAAGCGCAGCGCTGCCACCGCCCATCAAGGAGCAGAGCTGCGTTCTGCTATATCAGGCAGACCGCGAGCTGAGGATAGGCAGTCAAGACCCGGTCATCAAAGTGAACACATCTCGTGCGACACAAAAATTCCTCCAGCAGGATAATAATAATTAAAACCTACAGATCTTCCAGCAGGATAAAAAAAATAAAAATCTACAGATCCTCTTGCAGGATAATAATTATAAACCTACAGATCCTCCAGCAGGATAATAATAATAAAAATTTTACAGATCCTATCAAAGGATATTAATAAATCATTATAAAAACACATACACAGGGACTTCTCCGACAATACAACATCATGGTGAACGTCAGGTGGGTTTACTACCGCAGGAAGGACGAACTCATGTCCATGGCCAGCGAGTTCGGGCTCGACGCCGAGGGCACGGTGACTGAGCTACGCAGTCGCGTAGCGGGCTTCGTATCTCTGAGCAAACACCCAGACACCTTGCTAGCACGCTTCTCAGAGCTAGAGGCGAAATACCGAGACAGCTCACCAGCCGATCCGGAAAGGAAACCACGCTCAAGGAGTCCTTCACTTTCCGATACCAACCCGGTAGCCCCAGCCCAACCCCAGATAGTGGTGACTAATACCGATGGAGCTGTCCCCGACCCGACCCGACACGATTAGCAGGACGATCACCTCCACGACTCCGGTACAGCTCGCCGCAAGTCACCACAGGCACCAGACCAGAAGCCCCATATGGAATGCTGGCGGAGAAGGTTCACCGCTGGGGCATAACTTTCGACGGGACCACGGACCCGCTTAGCTTCATTGAGCGTGTAGAGGAAAGGGCGGTAGCACATCAAATCGAGCTGAATCGCTTACCTCTGGCTTTCGGAGCTCTTGACTGGGGAAGCCGAGAGTTGGTTCAGGGTCAGTCATATGTATGGGGAAACCTGGACCAGGTTCAAAGGGAGTTCTTGGATTTTTACCTGCCACCCACGGTACTTCGAGAGGCTGGAAGATCAGATCTGCACCCACCTGCAGCGAAACGGAGAAACATTCAAGCGCTATATGGTACAGCTGCGGCTTATGATGCAGCGTGCCGGGTATACGGACGATAGGGAGCTTGACCGGATCTACGAGAATTTACTACCGGAATACCAGCTGTACATCCGACGTCATGAGGTGAGTTGCCTGAGCCAACTTACCCAGTTGGCCACACATTATGAGATGGTCCGTGAGAGAGAAGGGCAGATGAAGGCACCTACGAGACCCCACTCGGTGCATAAGCCAGCCACAGCAAATCCAGAAGTTCCCACCCCGACACCTCGACATCGCAACCCGTTTCACGACAGTGCCCCCGGAGCCAGCAACGGACCCCGACCGGACACACTGATAGACGTCCAGACCGCATGTCGACGCTGTGGGCAACCAGGACATCTCAACCAGGATTGCGGAAACCCACAAGTGCTCCACTGCTGGCAGTGTGGACGACGAGGCGTGAGGACGATTGAGTGTTGCACCCAGCCATCGGGAAACGGAATGTCTCCCCCCTCGAATCTGGACCAGGGGGGGAGCGATGAACAGCCAGCCACGGAAATAAACGGAGCCATACGACTAGAGAACGCGCGGAAAGTAGCCAGAGTGAGAATGGAAGGGAAACCCTTTCTGGCTACTATCGACACCGGAGCGACGCGAAGTTTCATCAGTGAGGCAGTCGCACGGCAGCTGACAGCAACGGGACAACAGGGCATTCAAGTGGGAGTAAGCCTAGCAGACGGATTTCGTACCACCGTCACTAAGGCCTGTACGACGACTGTACAGTTCGGGGAGCAGCATGTCCACCTGCCGCTGCTGGTGCTAACTACGATCATTGATGAGCTCATCCTGGGGTCGACTTCCTGTGCGCGGTGGAAGCCACCCTGTCTTTCGGAGCCATGGAACTGCAGCTGACGCCCAGGATGCTTCAGAGCCCGACTGGCCGACGGAGGGTACGGACAACCGACCACCACCCGGAGCCACCCACTCCAGCCCCGAGAGCGCAAATAGCAAAACACCACCAGGAACAACCCACACCAGCCCCGAGATCCGACCAATTAAAGGAAGACCCGAGCACCCGTGAGCCACCAGCCGTCTGCAGTCGTGAGGTGACCTTTATGGCGTCAACCGAGCTGCCTCAGGATAACGAGATGAGACCGGTCGACGAGGAAGAGCAGCAAAGGATTGTACGACAGGAAGGCGGTATTTCACGAGGGCCACTTGAGGGTGGCGTACCACCCCAACGTCCTCGTTCCCCTTCGGGGAAAAGAAGCGAACATTTCGCAGTCGCCCAAGATTTACCAGACCCAGGCAAGATGGAAGACGACCGTGAAGCGGAAACAGACCCTCGGGTACGGAGTTCCTGGAACGCGAGCTAGCGTTGTTTGATGGTTTGAAGGGCGTGTCACACATCGCGGAGCACGTGATCACCATGCGCGATGAGAGACCAATCAAACAGAGATATTATCCGAAGAACCCGGCGATGCAGAAGGTCATCTACGACCAGGTAGATGAACTTCTGAAAGACTGCATCGAGCCTTCGAAGAGTCTCCACAGTGCGCCTATTGTGTTGGTAGGTAAGAAGACGGGAGACATCCGGATGTGCATTGACTACCGGCAGCTAAATGCACGCTCTGTTCCGGATGCGTACCCGCTGCCGAGGATTCATCACATCTTGGAGAGACTTCGTAACGCGAAATACATTACCACATTGGATCTAAAGAGTGGGTACTGGCAGATCCCCATGGCACGCAACAGCCGTCAATACACGGCGTTCACGGTGCCGGGACGAGGCCTTTACCACTGGAAGGTCATGCCTTTTGGCTTACACTCCGCACCAGCCACGTTCCAAAGAGCACTCGATGGAGTCATAGGCCCCGACATGGAACCACATGCCTTCGCGTATCTCGACGACATCATCATCACGGGCTCGGATTTAGACGACCACCTCCGGAACCTTCAGGAAGTTCTTCGACGTCTACGCGAAGCAAATCTGCGCCTGAAAAAAGCCAAGTGCAAGTTCTTCCGCAAAAGCATTGCTTATCTAGGCCACGTCGTCAGCGAACAAGGGATACACACCGACCCCGAGAAGATCGCAGCCGTCCGAAAACTAACTCCCCCAACCAATGTCCGGGAATTGCGCCGCTGCCTGGGGATAGCATCGTGGTACCGGAGGTTCGTGTCAAACTTCGCGGAGGTAGTGCAACCGATGTCGATACTGCTCCGGAAGAGCAAACGATGGGAGTGGGGTGAACCACAACAGGCCGCGTTCGACTAGCTGAAACTGCGCCTTACCAAAGCTCCGGTCCTTGCTTGCCCAGATTTCTCGGCCAAGTTTGTGCTACAAACGGACGCCAGTGACTTTGGGTTGGGAGCAGTGTTGACACAAGAAATGAACGGGGCAGAGCGCGTGATAGCGTACGTCAGCCGACGATTGTCGAAGCCCGAAGAAAACTACTCAGCGACGGAGAAGGAATGTTTAGCAATTGTTTGGGCCATCCGCAAGCTGAATGTTTCCTCGAGGGCGAAGAGGATCCGCATAGCACGGCGAGACACGGGCGTGTCCGCTGCAGAGGCCAAGAAGGAGGCAAGACAGAAATCCCTGATCAGGTGGCAGAGAAGGTGGGATGCGGCCAGCGGAGGTAGATGGACGCACCACCTGATCCCAGATGTCAGCGGTTGGCTTGGCCGCGGAGTTGGACAAGTGGACTTCCACCTAACGCAATTCCTCACGGGCCACGGAGGATACAGGAAGTATCTCCACCGCTTCAAACACGAGGACAGCCCGGTGTGCCAGTGCGGCCAAGGGGAGGATGAGGACCCGGAGCACGTTCTGTACAGCTGCAGACGATACGCTGGAAGAACAAGAACAGTGCCATCAACGGAGAACTTGCTGAGTTCATGCTGGAGTCGGAGGACAACTGGGAGAGTATGCGTCAGCTCATAATAGGCATCCAATTTCCAAATTAATCTGAGACGATGTGAGAAAGAGCGACGTAAAAGGTTTTTAGCCTAAGCAGGCTACCGCCCCCCGCGAATAAATACTTTGCGGTGGATCCCGTGGTTGATGCGGTTGTGTGTGGGGGGTGAGTTTAGTACGTAGGCGTCGACGGTGTCGATGAGTAGTGCATATTGGTGGATCGCCAATATCTTTTGAAGATTCTCACCTCCCGGCGGCGACCAAAAAAAAAAAAAAAAAACACACACCCAGGCTTACATACACACACCAACCGTACACAGGCATACATACACACATACACAGGGTAAAGACGGCCATCTGCGATGGGCCCAAAGGTTAGTAAGGCAGCCATGCTTGGATTTGGTGCGGCCTAGGATAGTACCCCCACCCCATATGTGTAATACCTATATGTCTTGCTGTATGTGATATAGAATTAATAAGATCTTAGTGTAGCTAAATTTGTGTGTGCTTTATTTGTTACCCTTTTCCCCTTTTTTCCCCCCTTTTCAGCGAGTGAGCCTCACTCACATAGCCCGCGGGGGGCAAACCTGAGGGCATGCTAGCGAATCCTCCGAGTTTTACTCTAGATTCTGCGACGCCTGTCTCTTGGGTATGTCCCACGTGAAGCGACGAGTGGGGTAGTAGTGGCTCAGTGCGCCTCACCAAATGGCCCACATGAGGCGAACCTGAGTGGTATGCTAGCGAATCTTCCGAGTTTTACTCTAGACTCTGCGACGCCTGCCTCTTGGGTATGTCCCAGGTGTAGCGATAAGTGGTAATACCCAGGCGTTGCAGATGTGAGAGATCGGGTGGAGGATGGGCACGCATTCCGAGTCTTACTCTATGCGTGACGAAATCTTCTCACTCGTATCTCTCACACGCGTCCGAGAGCTCCTCAAGGACGCAGCCGGTGACTGGTGCGGGCGGATGGGGTTAGGCAGTTAGTGCGCAGGCTTCCGGGTCTTACCCTCAGGCTGACCAGCTGGCTGGTTGACTCTTACCCGCTCGTGCTAACACAGAACTTCGCCCCGACGCCCTGGTCGGCGACGAAGAGCCATTTGGGGGAGTGATTGGTTAGTTCTCCGAGTATTACTCTGGACTAACCAACCTATTCCTTCAGGTGCCTCCCAAATCGTCGCCAGTGCGTAAGATATGCTCACGAACCCCCCTCCCCCCCCCCCCTGCTATTTCCCCTACACTTTCCCTTATTGCCCCGACCCCTAGGTATACTCTGGCACAGCTCCCCCAGTGTCCCAGCAATTTACAAATTTTCTGTAAAATCCCTGGACGCGACTGAGACGCCGACCTCGGCCTAAGAAATTACGTCCTTACAACAGAATAGAATCAAGTTACGGCAATTTCATTATACTGTTCTTTATATTATTTTTTAATATGTACAAAAATTCGTAATATTGTTAACATGTTTAGCTATTTAATCCAATTCAAATGCAATTCAATAACAACGTTGCTAACTAACTAATATGTAGGGGAAGCCAAAGCGAAATTAAAATAATATATATATCTGTATAAATATATATATGTCAAGCATGTATTTGTTTGGACTTACTTTGTTCCAGTTAAATGCTACTCACAAAACAAGAAGAAATGTTTGTTAACGTTCCATCGTCGTTCCTTGGGCCCAAGTCGAGTTGATGTGTTGTTTCTCTTTTCTTTATGTTTGTTATAAACTGCTAAATAAGATTGACTTTAGAAATTAAATATATACATGGTTTGTTATAAATTCGCATTGGCTACCACGCTCATAGTTCTAATAATTGTTGTAAGTTATCACTATCTCATCTCTTTAAATCTTACATATAAGATGAAAGAAAAAAAATATAAATCTTAACTTTAGACACTCATTTATGCAGGTATTTTTAACTCAAGATAATTCGCAGAAATTGTAACCTTAAAATTTACGCAAGCGTGTAAGAAAGTTTAGGTCACCAGCACAAACTCCGGCATGAATAAGAGAAAGTTAAATCAACGCAAGACTATTACTTCATTGTCTTTATACACTAAAACACACTTGCTAAACAATTATTGCCTATGAGGTGGTTTGTGTTTGGAACTTAGTCCAGTTACTTAAAACTCGGTCTTCTCTCCTCGCGTTCTTAGGGCTCCGATGCGCGTGGATGTTGCAGTGCGCATCGGGCTTCCGAAGCACAAATCCCAGTTTTGCTTAACAATCCCACCGCCAGAACAAGGAATGGTTGGCGTAGTTTGCCTGGCCTTTTGGCCGCCTACGCTGCGCACACTCTTAGAAGCGTTCCAATATATCTGTAAATCTGCTAAGCACTCCTTTCAAGCGCACACGAGAGGCCGATTGAGCGCTATGAAACGAATCTGGTTAGGTTGAATACACCACATACACTTTATATCACCTTAATGCACTCGAATAAAGCTATTCCAGTTGAATTATCTGCAGCCTATCCGCTTTCGGTTTTATAATAGTTCGTTCAATATGTATAAAGACAGTTTGGTGGCTGTACTTTGTTTAAAATATTATACACGTGTTTCACGTATTAAAGTAGCGCTATAGGTCTACTTAGTTTGGATCATCCCATTCGAATGATCGCCCACGCTTCTTCTAATGATGCTTAAGCCTAAGTTCGAATTGGATTTCGAATAACGGGGCTTAGAATGAGTGTAAGTGGGAGATGTAAGTCAGATTAGAGAACGAGAGCGGGAGTTTTGCTGTCTGAGAGGTCTGTACGCCGTTTATGGTAGTCTTTTGAGTGTAAATGTTTTGAGTCGCTTATTTAGTTTGGCGTGGATCGTAAATTTTTATTTTGGCTACTACAGTATGGATGATGAGACCAAGAAGTGGCTAGAGCTTAAGGTCCCTAGCATCAGCTCTGCGGTGGGCGTGCAGCTCTGCACCTGCCCAAAGGACGAGATTCCGATGCCCAACATGGTGACCGTCTTTTTGCCACGGACTGCTGGGAGCCGGGGGCAAAGTCCTTTGGTTTGCTCACGGAGCAAAACAGAGGGCTCAGCTCTGACACCTGGAAGCTGCTCAGGTGGAAGGAGGCTGAGGGAGGCAAGATCCTGACGCTAGGCGTGGAGGATGACGCACTTGCTCTCCTAAAGAACCGGGCATGCTGTTGAGCTTCCGCTTTGGGCAGCTCAAATGCAAGCTTTATGAGAAGAAGGAGGAAGCGGCGGCGGCTGATGCGGAGGCGAAAGCTGACGATGTGCCTGGCACTTCAGCAGTCTCAGCCGAAACGACGCATGAGTGTCCGCCAGATGGAGCAGCGGAAGCAGAGGCGTTGGCGGTGATGGAGGCCGAGCTAGACTCGGTGTCCCTCAAGGATCTGGACCTGTCTAGACTCAACGTCCGCGGAGATGAGATCACCAGTAAGGATGGCCATCCGATGATGAGCGAACACCCACCGGGGCGCAGTCAGAGGCATATCTGACGCTCTCGGAGGGTGAAGAAGAGCTCTAAGGACGGTGACCACCAGCGTTGCTCAGATTAACCTGCATCATGCGAGGGCAGCTTCGGCTGTCATCGGCAGGTTGGTCACCAGGTTGGACCTGGGGCTGGTGCTCATCCAGGAGCCACGGTCGTCAGAGGCAGGATTTGCGGCCTTAACCACGTAAGTGCAAGAGTCTGGTGTTAAATCTGAGCAGACTAAACTACAGTAAAAGAGCTTCCTCACAGGAAGAGATTGAGCAGCTATCTATAGACTTGGGCAAGACTATTTTGGATGCTTATCATTCAAGCTGTCCTATTAAGAGCATTAAATCCAGCAGGGATAATCCATGGTGGACTAAGAAGCTAGGACTACTTCGAGTGGAGGTCAGGAAACTGTTTAAACTCGGCTAAAAAGAGTAATGACAAATGGGATTGTTATACCAGGAAGCTTACTGAGTATAACAAGGAGATACGTATAGAAAACGGGATGATTTCAGGAAGTTTTGCTCCACTCTAGAGCAAGCCACGCCCACTGCAAGGGTGTTCAAAGCCATCTCAAACGGGAAAGTGCTCTCGGAACTTTGCCTTAAGAGACAGAATAGGACTTTCACGGACAATGAGGTAGAGAAGGCTGCACTTCTCTTACAAACTCATTTCCCGCTTTGTAGGACCATTTCAGATAGTGAAAGCAGCTACGTACAAACCTCTGGGAAGAGACCCGAATGGAGGTTAGCTGCAGAAATTGTAACTGAGCATAGGATCAGGTGGGCCATCGGATCACTCAGTCCAACATAAGGCCCCGGGGGTGGATGGCATCCGTCCCATCCTCTTACAGAAGGGTATAGACCCTCTCTTAGTATTTCTAATCAGAATCTTCCGTGGGAGCATTGCCCTGGGGTACATACCTAGGGATTGGAGGACGGCGAGGGTGATTTTCATCCCTTCAGGCCAATCAGCCTTACCACATTCCTGCTAAAAAAAACCCTCGAAAAGATAGTAGACAATCACATTAGATCTGTGCACATGCACATCAGCATGCGTATAGGGCAGGGATGTCAACGGAGTCAGCTCTGCTTGACCTGGTGAATACTCTCCAGAAGTCTGTGAAAGCAAAAGAGGTCGCACTCTGCGCTTTTATGGACATAGAAGGTGCTTTTGAGAACACGGCGCATGACGTGGTGGTCAGAGCTCTTGAGAGTAGAGGAGTTGAATCAGGACTCACGTCCTGGTTAAGCGAACTCCTGGACTCTCGCAAAGCAGAAGTAACCGTCAGCAACTCGACGATTAGAGCACAAACCACCAGAGGCTGTCCTCAAGGAGGTGTCCTATCACCTCTCCTTTGGAGTCCGGTGGTAGATGATCTCTTAGCAAAGCTTACGGATAATGGCTTTATGTCTAGGATTTGCCGATGACATAACCATAATCTGCAAGGGGAATTTTGAGAGCACATTATGTGATAGAGTCACCCTGGACTGGTGTAGGGACGTGGGGCTGAACATCAACCCAGCAAAGACCACGATTGTCGCCTTCACAAATCGGTACAAGCTTAAGTCTATGAGACCCATAGTCATTGGAGGTACAAGTATACCAGTGTCCACGGAGGTCAAATATCTGGGGGTTATACTAGATAAAGACTCCTCTAGAAACAGCATGTGGAGCACGCTGTTCGGAAGGGCACTTTAGCCCTGATGAGCTGCAGAACTCTTGTGGGGAAAAACTGGGGGCTTTCACCTAAGGTTCTGATGGATGAATACTGCTATGGTAAGGCCCATGGTGTGCTACGGAGCAGTGGTCTGGGCTGGACGCATGGACCGGGAAGGTGCGAGAAAGCAACTGGGTAAACTCCATGGCTTGCATGCTCGTGCATCTCGGGCGCAATGCGCACCTGCCCCTCCACGGCTCTAGACGTTCTACTAGGGCTTCCACCGCTGCATATATACATAAAACACAACGCAAGCAGAAGTCATATGAGGATAACGGGGGCATTAGCAACCGGATCGGCTGCAGGAGCCACAGGCTCACTGTTAGAATACCCACAAGATGCGCAGTTGGCGCAATTTAGTTTCAGTAAGCTCTTTAACATAGAGTTTAGCAATAAGGCAGAATGGACCAACCTGTCAACTACCTATAATGTGAAAACACATGCTATTAGGTGGTACACATTCGGTTCGCTTACAGAGGAAGGGGCCAGGGCCGGGATCTGCGGACCTCGACTCAATTACCATGAACCCCTTGGCAAGTTCGCCAGTATCTTCCAAGCGAAAATACACGCGATAGAGAGATGTGCCGCTTTCAACATAGGCAGAGGGTACGATCGCAGAGACATAGCCATCTTTTCAGACAGTCAGGCAGCTATAAAAGCACTAGGTGCTTATAAAATAGCTTCCAGGCTGGTTTGGCAATGTATAGAAACATTAAACAGGTTGGGGACTAATAATAGAGTCACCATCTATTGGGTCCCTGGGCACGCGGGGATCCCGGGTAATGAGGTAGCCGACCAAATGGCCAGGAATGGGGCAAGCACTCCTTTCTGCGGGTCATCGAGCAGAGCAGCCGCTCTGACCTTTGGTCCGATAGTACGAACTTCTGGTTGTGTTCGCAGGGGCGAGACAAAGTAAAAGGCTTTAAGGCAACTACAACAAGACGAGGACTGAGGACTGTCTGAAGCTGAGCAAGGTCTCTCTTCGGATTGTCACAGGCTTCTTGACAGGACACTGCAGATTGCGTAAGCATTTACATAGGATACGCATAGGGAACGAGGCTACATGCAGGCTCTGTCTGGAGGGGGACGAAACTCCAGAACACCTACTAGAGGAGCGCCCTGCCATAGGTCGGCTGAGATTATCTCAGCTCGGGCGGGTCACACTAAACACAGAGGAGATGAGGGCTCTCCGTCCAGGCGACATCATCGCGTTTTCTGCGATCGATTGCACTGTACGGGGAGCTGTAGCTCATACACTAGGATGAGGGCACAATAGACCCAGGTGGTCGCAGTGCACTAACCTCCTTTTTCATAATAATAATAATAATAGCTGGTAATGAACCCCAAAAAACTTTATCAAAGTTTCGGAGCCACGCCCACCGATTCCGCCCCCAGCCCCCCGAATTTTAAAATCAGAAAAGCTTATATCTCCCACAGTTTTTGAGCTAGAGCCATCAAATTTGGTGCCAAGATAGGTAATGATGACCCCCCAAAAACTTCCATAACAGTTTGGATGCCACGCCCACCAATACCACCCTAGCCGCCCCCAGATGCCCCAACGCTTCGTCAAAAACGGGAATGCGTGTATCTTCCAGAGTTGTGGAGCTAGAGCCACCAAACTTGGCAAGAAGATAGATTGCAACGACCCCCAAAAAACTGCATCAAAGTTTTGGAGCCACGCCCACCCCTTCCACCCCCTTTCCCCACCTTTTACAAACTTTGAGCTATAGTCACCAATTTTGTATGAAGGTAGCAATTGACATTCCACATAGATCTTGTGAAGTAAGCCGCGTCGGCCCCTTCACAAATAGTTATACCATATTATATTTATAGTTTAAAGTCGCAAAGGAGCGCATGTTGATTTAGTTTACAGAGAGTTATAGTTATTAGTTATATGATTTATTTTATTTATCATAGTATATTTATAGTTTAAAGTCGCAAAGGGGCGCATTGTTGATTTAGTTTACATTTTTGTATTATATTTATAATGTTTAAGTCGCAAGAAGCGCATAGGTTGTTCAAGCTGTAGGTATAGTTTTGTTAGACGCAAGGAGTGCGCAGTATTTATATTTAATAAAACGCAAGGAGCGAAAGTATTTAGATTTATTGGAGTTACACACTTTTGATTGACGCTTAACGTCCTAAGTCTCGAAATAAGAATTTAAATATAACCGCCCCAAAACGCAGAGTCGTAAGATGCAGCGCGCCAGCTGCGATCACTAAATCCACCACGGTCACGAGCAAGTGTGGGGAGCGACAAAATCTGCAGCTTGGGCCGAAGCCGAAGCGTGGGCGGGGGAGTTATGATTGACCTCCGCAAGTGAGCAGACGCGTACGCGAGAGGGAGAAAAGAAAGGTTAGGTTATAAGAACAGAGGAGTTGCGATTTGTATATGAAAGTAAGCGAACGTGCGGGCGCTTGAGAAAAAATAGTTAACGAAGAGAGTAGAAGAGAGGAATAGTGCGTCAGTAGCAAAGATATAGAAGCTAGTAAAGATAAGGTAAGAGGGGATAGTTCGCAGTAGTTCATATATATAAGCATATATGTACATGTAGTTAGGTTTAGGTTTCCTTGTGCATATAACCCCTTTTATAGAAATTGAATAAATTGGTCGCCGGTAAGTCCGTGACGCAGTGGAGTGTAATTGCTGTGTGTTTTTCTTACGTTCTATTTCTTTTCTTTGGTTTTCGTACGCGCGCGTACGCGAGTCAAGCTGAGTCGCTTTATACTCTGGCTGCTGAGTGTGCCTGCTGTCGCGTTGGTGCGTTTCCCCTTCCAACTTGTAAAACCGCGCGCGTTAGAGTCCCACCAATAATATATAAATATTCTTGTGTGGTGGGTCTGGCCGGACTGAGTTTATACCCCGGCTAAATTACTCCATTACAATCTGCAGCAAAAATTTGGATGCCACGCCCACCCATACCGCCCCCAGCCCCCCTTTCCCCACTTTTACAAATTTTGAGCTAGAGTCACCAAAGTTGGTGTGAAGATAGCAATTGACATTCCACACAGATCTGCATCAAAACTTTGGATGCCACGCCCACCCATACCGCCCCCAGCCCCCCTTTCCCCACTTTTAACAATTTTCGAGCTAGAGTCACCAAATTTGTTATGAAGATAGCAATTGACATTTCACAAAGATCTGCAGTAAAAATTTGGATGCCACACCCACCCATACAGCCCCCAGCCTCCCTTTCAACAGCTCTTACAAAGTTTCAGCTAGAGTCACCAAATTTGGAAGGAAGATAGTTGGTGGCATCCCCATCTGCATCGGAGAATCTTTAAGGCAGCGTACACCCCTGCCCCATCCGTACCGCTTTGCAATCAGGCCTCTTTTTACCTGTTTTAATACTGGTATCGAGTATGCAGCAGTCGGTTGCGTCCGACTGCAACGTTCCCACTTGTTTTGTACTAATGTTATTAAATTTTTAGCGTTTGTAACTCATATTGCAGATTTTGCAACTATTCTTTGCATCATTTTTATTTCTAATTTCATTGCTTCGAATTTAGTTTCATTTCGCAATTCATTTTGTTTTTGTTTTGTTTCTTTTAAAATTTATTCTTTTATTTTATTTAAGCTGCCTTCACACGATCGGTTTTTCATAGGTTTTTTTTTTAAAGCCTGCGCACACAAAAATTTTTAGGTCCGTTCAAAAACCGACTCAAAATGAGAAAAATAGAACGTGTTCTATTTCTGCTCTTTTTGAGTCGGTTAAATTTGTGCCACGAACAAGTTAACGTAAAAAAGGCGTTTTTGGTATTTTTTAGTAATTGTTGGCAAAAAATAACGTAAACAAACTTATACATATAGGGAAGTGTGACCAGATTGTGTAACAACAAAAAGTGATGGGATTTTGGATTTAACCGATGCGAATAATGTGAATGCCAACCTTTTTGGTCGGTTAAAAAAAGCTACAGAAAAACCGACCGTGTGAAGGCAGCTTTAACAATTTGACTGTGCAGCGGTTTAATGTTTTGTTGCTGGCGCAGTTTTAAATGCTTTAGTTGTTGTTGTTGCTGACGATGCTTTTGTTGTTGCTGTGGCTGACGCTGATGCTGCCACTGGTGTGGCTGAAACTGCTGATGCTGGTGTAGCTGCGGCTGATAGAGCTGTTGCTTCAAAAAATCACCTTTACATCGATACCATACTTTCCATAAAGTAATTTTAAGCAATGGGTAGATTTAACTTTAAGTGTAGTGTAAATACTTGTAACTACCTTTGATATGAATTTAGTAAAATCAAGGCGCGTACACATAAATACGTACTTATGTATGTTATGTTTTGACGATGCCGACGCCGCCACCGCTTAAAAGGCGACGATGCTGCTTTAGATACGCCGTTTTGTCTGCCTTTGACGCGCGCTGTAGATGTTATTGTTACTGTAAGTGTATTTATATTTTATTATTTATTGATAATTATGAAAAAAATGTTTTGTTTCACAAACGCACGTACAGCTGTGTTTATAACAATAGAATTGCATCATTAAAGTAGCCTAAGACTTATTTCATCAAACCTAAAAGCTTCCATATTATCTGTTCATAAAATATGCCTCCATGCATCGGAAACACATTCCACGTTGAGAGGTGCCATTTTATAAACACAGTAGTGTATAAAATATCTACGGTGTTTCTTAAACGATTGGATCGAATATCGCAGAAGTTATAAAGTTATCCATAGTTTCAACTTCTATTTTTAAACTTTCTTGATTCAAGATTTTTTCGTTATCGATGCCATATGTATATCGACGGCCAAAATAGTTATCGATAGTTTGAAATAATGTTGATTTACCTATGCCTTCGGAGAAGTTATGTTCCAAATTTGAAGTCTCTAGCTCTTTTAGTCTTTGAGATTGACGCGTTCATACATACGGACGGACGGACGGACAGACGGACAGAAGGACAGAAGGCCATGGCTATATCGACATGGCTGTTGATGCTGATTTAGAATATATATATTTTATATGGGGTTGGAGATGCTTCTTTCTGCCTGCTCAAAACAATAATACCCTTTTTTATCCATTTTATGGTTCAGGGTATAAAAAATTTAATATTTTGCGCATCGATTGCTTTCAAAACAAAGTTTTCTTATATTTTAAAGCCACAGTAAGAGAACAG
Source organism: Scaptomyza flava (assembly GCA_030179655.1). Lineage (NCBI taxonomy): Eukaryota > Metazoa > Arthropoda > Insecta > Diptera > Drosophilidae > Scaptomyza > Scaptomyza flava. The sequence continues at coordinate 76,871 of JARNME010000099.1, forward strand.
AGAGAAGAACAAAGAAGAATAAATATGCCTGTTTATGGTACTCACTGCAAGCAGCATGCACAGCTGAGGGATTATATGCATGTCTGCATCACAAAGAGCGGCTTAAAGCTTAATCAGCGCGCGCGTCGCTCTTATGACTGCCGCTAGATATAAAATAATTTGAATGCAATTATGCGTCTTTGTTGTTATTTACGCTCACTCTTTTGTTTATGCGCGTGCTCTGCATGTCAAACATAAATCTTAATATCCCTATCTCCTCCGCGCTCACTAAGTTAAGCTTGCCATAACTAAGAGGCTGCAGTTAAGGGAATGGCATTGCCTAATTTACACCACCCATACCTAGCTCTTAAGTGCAAGCGTTGTATGTTAGAGCTCGGTGTCTGTTGCTTAGAGGAATAACTGTAATAATCTTTCCAACATTATGTTTTTGCTTACAATGGTAAGAGAATTGGTTATGCATTTTAGTTCATATTTAATGTGAACAAAGAAAGTTAATTTTCGTTTCAATGAATTTTTAAATATTGTTCATATTAAGGATAATAATAAAATCGAAAGTTATTTTTTGACTCAGTGAGTTTTTCAATATTCTGATTTTCGTATTATATACATATATATACATTCCTTTAAAATAACGTATATATATAATTCATTTAAAATACGTATTTTATGATAAGTTGTAATAAAATTTAATTGCTATTATTTAAATAATTAAATAACAATCAACGTATTTTTATTTCTTTTGTTGTTTTTTAAACACAAGATAATTAAGTCGATTTTCGACTTAATAATTGAAGCAACATTTTATTTAGTTGTCTTCTATTTTGCATATTATATAATAGTTATATAGACGCTGCTTTAGTGCATTTAAAAATCAAATAAAACTAAGCAGTCTGAATATTCTATTAAATTAATATAAGTTGGTATATTAAATTTTATTGAATTCTATAGTTTGTATAGACACTGTAACGTTGTAACAATCTTTTTACAGTGAAGTCAATTGACTCACAGCCAAATTAAAATATGTCTATTGAAACTTTAGATATTAGTGGTGTTTTGGTGCCGCATTCAGTTGTTGCCATAATTGGTGATTGAGCCTGCCTTTTTAGATCTATTTCCTACCTTTTATTTGGTAGGCAAGGCTTCCATGGCACCATACGCCAAAATATTGTTGAACATGTTGTAAGTAATTGGCAAACTTGGCTTGCTTCAGCATAAACTTAAATGGAGAGTGTTATAGCTCTTCTGAACAATATGAGTGCGCTATGTCATACTCATATACTTATGGAACGGCATGTGAGCTTCAAGCAGCAGCAGAAATTTTTGCTGTACAATTTCAAGTTTTTCAAAATGAAATTTATTGCAAGCATTCGGAAATAATATGCATCCTGTAAAAAGATTGCGTTTTACCGGTGCATTAATGAATGGACATTTTGATGTTTATATTCAAAACAGAAAAAAGGTAAAAAAACGTTCATGTGAAAAAAATTGTGATATCAATAAGGGTAAGCGCATAGAAGCATCAAAAATTTCAGGTTAATAATTCTGAGGCTCATAGAAATGCAGTGGGAAGACATCAGGCTAATAATCCTGAAGCTCAAAGAGTTGCAGTGAGAAGACATCAGGCTTATACTCCTAATGCACGCCAAGAAAGGCGTTTGCCTTGTGACGAGTCACATTTTCATGTATATATTTTTCTTAGTAATTAGGGTCATGAAGACAGATGTATATTTTCTTGTTCTAGGTCTAGGGGTCGTGGAGACTTACAATTTTGACATATCATTAGTAGAATTAATTAGTAGTAGCTGTTTAAGGTAAGCTAAGTTACCGACGGCAGCGGAGCAGCAGAGAGGGCACGAGTCAACAGCAGAGAGAGAAAACAACAGCGACCGAAGCTTGGCGCGCATATCAAACGCTGGCAGCAGAAAAGAAAACAACAACAAAACAGCAGAGAAAACACCGGCAGCAGAGAAGAATAAAAAGAACAGCAGCAGAGGCCTGGCGTGCATACCAAACGCCGGCAGCAGAGGAGAATAACAACAGCAGCAGAGGCCTGGCGCGTATAAAACGTCGGCAACAGAGAGGGACAATAGTAGCAGAGGCTTGGCACGAGCCGAGCCAACGCCACAGCAGAGGCCTGGCACGAGCCGAAAGCGTGGGCAGCGCCGCCCGCAACTGCCAGCGCAGCCGAGAGCGAAGTGCAGCGAAGGGCTACGATCGCCTCAACGAGCAAACGCCGAGTTTAGTTACGCTGGGGCCAAGCAAGGGTCAAGTCGCGATCGCTGCGCAAAGAGAAGAAATTTAAAAAAAATGCGCAATTGGCAACGAGCAGAGGAACCCAGAACATAGCGCCAGGCAAGGACAAAACACCAACGCAGCCAAGGATTCCCTCGACGACAAACACACGGGCCAAGGAAACAACACAACAAATTTTGCAACACGAGGAGTCAGGGTAAGCGACGCTGCGGTGGCCAAAGATTCTTTTGGTAAGACTAGTTTGGTGCGAGTAGGCAGGTTACATAGGGTAGCATTCGTAAGCAATAAAAGGAAATAACATTATAAAGAAATGTAAGTTGAACGAGGTGCTATTAATTGGTGAACTGAGAGTTACAAAGATTCCGGAAATCAGTGCAAAGTGCGAACGGTACGTGTGGTAACCCACCGTTTGAGACTCCGTTGGCAGGTCGCTTGGTTAATACCGCGCCGGCCCGCGCACTCTCAAACGGCGCATGCCTGTCTCCGAACTTGGTGCAGCCTAGGTAATACCAGTGGCATTCGAGCCGGAGCAGACAGGGGTTGTTACACTGCCAGAAGGCGTTGTCACTCACCACCGGAAGAACCGGTGTCGTTTTCAGGTTTGTCCCATTCTACGAAACAAGCCAAGACTTTTCTAAACGCGGCGTTTTCTTATATCCACAATCCAAAAGTCCCGGCACTATACAAATTTCTTTTAGGGTGGCCCTGGAGGGACTGAGCTACCTCAGCCTTTGAAAAGCTACCTTACAAGTGGCGCCCGAGCAGGGACTCTGGGTTTGTTAGTTAATTAGATTTTTGGAAGGATAACGTCGAAATAGTGTAAAGAGCTAGAGTGAAGAAAAGGATGGTGATTTTTCATTAGGGATTTCAGTCGTGGTGGTCCTACAGGGGTGCGCGCATAACGGCAATAAGCCGCGGTCCGACTGGGGTGTCGGCATAGCGTGGTTGCAAAAGGCGCTTATAAGTAAATGCGCACTAATGTTCTATGTTTTTGTCTGCTGTCGTTTTGGGTTATGCAGCTGCACACGCCGGCACGAAGGTACAGTTGTAAGTATAACGCATTTACATACAGCGTGCGCAGTTTTGTAAACACTGATTTACCCACAGACGCATGTGTACAGTTTGATAAGCATTGGTCCCGGTTTTGTTTTGCACGCTGGTGCATGCATTTTTTTCAGACTGCCCAGCTTTTCAGGCGCAGATAAATATCGGCACATGGGCACAGTTTTGCAAACACTGATGTACCCACAGACACATGTGTACAGTTTGACAAGCATTGTCCCAGGTTTTGTTTTGCACGCTGGTGCATGTACTTTTTGCAGATTACCCAGCTTTTCAGGCGCAGATAAATACTCAAACACGTGGACTCAGTTTGAGAGGAATTGCTCGAAAATTTTTGTTCGTTTCCGGTTTGCACAAGGGGCTAGGTTGCACAGGCAATGTTTTTCAGAGTAAAGGGTAGAGGCACGCAGGAGTGAAACAAGAGGTTTTTTAGGGTTCGCAGGGTCTACAGAGTACCAAGTTCAGGGGGCAGATACGACGAGGAGCAGAGAGAGCGAGCAGGAGAGAGGTTTTGTGGGCATCGCATCCACGAATGTCGAGCGAGAGAGAGGCGGGAAGCGCAGCGCTCGTGAACTCTCTGCTACGATCGTCGGCATTACATAAATTGAGCTGCACGACACAACCAGAGCGCAGTCGACCCAGAGTCATCCAACAGTGAACATCGTGTAATATATATTATTCCGAGATTTATTAACAACAGGGGGAGTCAGGACAAGGCACAGGATACCACTAGTATACAACAAGGATACTAGTACACTAGGACAAGGCACCAGATACCACTAAATACAACAAGGATACTAGAACACTTGGACAAGGCTCAGGATACCACTAGTATACCACAAGGACACTAGCAAACCAGGACAAGGCACAGGATATCCCTAGTATATAACAAGCAAAGCATAGGATTCAGGACACGAAGCAAAGGTTACGTATAGAAGCATGGTCGGAGTAGCGTGGATCTCGTACCAGCGCAAGGCAGATCTGGAAGCTTTTGCTGACGAGTTCGGGTTTGAACGTGAAGGCACCGTGGAGGAACTCCGAGGCCGCATGTCTGCCTTTGTGAGTCGCGGGGGTCACTCGACTACCATCCAGGCTCGCTTAGAAGAACTGGAGGCCACCTTTGGAAGAGCACGAACGCCCGACCCTAAGTCAGAGGCCCAACAGCGATCGCGGAGCCCATCGCCTACTATGAGTGGAAACGAAGACCAAGCAGAGGGACTCACACCAGGAGACCCAGCTAGCCTAGGTATGCAGTACCTAAGCATACCGGTGCCTGGCCAACAGCAGCGCGGGTCCCGAGCAAACGAAAGGGGCATGCTACACTTTCGACGGCGCTACCGATCCCTTGCGATTCGTCGAGCGTTTGGAGGAACGAGCAGTATCACACCGAGTTGACACCCGAAGCTTGGCCCAAGGAGTACCAGAACTACTGAAGGGTACCGCCGAGGACCAGTTCCGCCCGAGTCACCTGCAGGGTGAGCCATGGAGCGTGTTCCGTAGGAAATTCTTGGATTTCTTCCTATCCCCGCGGTACTACCAGAGACTGGAGGACGAGATCAGGATGCGCTACCAGAGGCAAGATGAGGGATACAAGCAGTATCTCGTGGACATCCACCTCATGATAAACCGCGCCGGGTACTCGGAAGCGCAGGAATTAGAGCGAGTGTACGAAAACCTTCTTCCAGAATACCAGTTGTACCGCACCTTCAAGCAACTAACGCAGCTGGTGATCAACTTCGAAGTCACCCGGGAACGAGAGCAGCAACGTAAGGCTAGGAACCAGACTGGATCAGCAGCCGGGCCAAAGCGGGAAACTGGAACAACAAGCCCCAAGCCTGGCGCCCAGTGGACAGCATCACAGTCGACAGTAGTCCCAAACGATGGAAATAATGGAGGTAAGCAAAACAATGCTAACAACGAGCAACCGGCGGACACGCGCAATGCGTGCCGCAACTGCGGAGTACATGGACACTTTGCCAGAGAATGTCGTGGAACTCGCATTCTATTCTGCTGGAATTGCGGTCGCCGAGGAGTGAGGACCATCGACTGTTGCCAGGCCAAGGAAACGGGAAACGCCCAGTGCCCTTCATCAAACACAGGACAGATGGGAGGGCAGACGAGCGAGTCCTGGGACTAGCGGGTGTCATCCGTCCGTGGGATGGCCGGCTTGTCGCCGAGACAAGCATCGAAGCTGAGGTGATGGTAGCTACGCTGGACACGGGGGCCACGCGTAGTTTCCTCAGCGAGCAGAAGGCGCGGCTCATTGAGACCCCGGCTAACAGAAGAATAGTAAGGACGATAAAAGCTCTGGCAAATGGGACAAGGATGCAGCTAACACGAGCAATCCAAGCAGAAGTACAACTCGGTCAATCACGGGCTAGCGTTCTGATGCTAGTATTACCATCGGCGCTCGACGATGGGTTGCTCGGCTTGGATTTCTTTGGCGCCATAGATGCCAAGCTACAGGTAGGTGATTTGCTCATCCCATTGAGCAGATCAAATTGCAAAGCTACGGAGTATCATCGTCCGACTGACCGAAGACTCGAGGATACCATCAGCCGGGACTCAGGCAATGGCAATCCAAGAGGAAGCGATGTCGCTCAGCGGGCGGCGCAGCAAACTATTGGCCCAACGAAAAATCCCAAGGACAACGCCTGCATCTGCGAGGCGGTTGTCACAACAGCAGAGGAAACAAAGACGAGCAAGACCGGCGCCTGCATCCGCGAGACGACCGACAAACAGGGAACAACAGAGGCAACGAAAACAACCCAGGACAACGCCTGCATCCGCGAGGCAGTTGTCACAACAACAGAGAAAACAAAGACGAGCAAGATCGGCGCCTGCATCCGCGAGGCGACCGACAAACAGAGAACAACAGAGGCAACGAAGACCAGCAAGGGCGACGGTTAAATCCGCAAGACGGTTGTCAAACCAACAAAGACAACGGGGCTAAGCAAGAACGGCACCTGCATCCGCGAGGCGACCATCACTACGACAGGCGAGCCAGCCACGACAAACCAGACTCAAGATGATACCAGCACCAGCAACTACGTGATAACCGGCGGGTCACCGACACCAGCAGCACGAGACAAGACTTGGGGAGGCGTTCTTGGCCCAGCATTGCCGAGAGCTACCCAAAGGAACCCATTTCGCAGCGAATCAGGAGACCAGAAGACCGAGGCGGAACTAGGATCACTTGCGATACTAGCCAGCGTCACAGACGCAACTTTAGCAGGAGGAAGTGCAAGCCTAACAGAGCCAATAGCACCATGAGTACAGGAATTTCTGGACAAAGAACTGGCAAAATTCGACGGAATGACCGGCGTGTCCAACATCACGAAGCATGTGATAGTGATGCGCGACGACCGCCCGATCAAACAGCGATACTATCCGCGAAATCCAGCAATGCAGCAATAATCCATGCGCAAGTGGACGAGTTGTTAAGGGATAGATGCATCGAGTCTTCCAAAAGCCCGCACAGTGCCCCGATTGTGTTGGTGGGCAAGAAGAATGGAGAAACTCGGCTGTGTGTGGACTTTCGCCAACTCAACGCAAGATCAGTACCGGGTGCATACCCCCTGCCGAGGATAAATTCCATCTTAGAAAAATGCGCAATTGGCAACGAGCAGAGGAACCCAGAACATAGCGCCAGGCAAGGACAAAACACCAACGCAGCCAAGGATTCCCTCGGCGACAAACATATGGGCCGCCAAGGAAACAACACAACAAATTTTGCAACACGAGGAGTCAGGGTAAGCGACGCTGCGGTGGCCAAAGATTCTTTTGGTAAGACTAGTTTGGTGCGAGTAGGCAGGTTACATAGGGTAGCATTCGTAAGCAATAAAAGAAAATAACATTATAAAGAAATGAAAGTGGAACGAGGTGCTATTAATTGGTGAACTGAGAGTTACAAAGATTCCGGAAATCAGTGCAAAGTGCGAACGGTACGTGTGGTAACCCACCATTTGAGACTCCGTTGGCAGGTCGCTTGGTTAATACCGCGCCGGCCCGTGCACTCTCAAACGGCGCATGCCTGTCTCTGAACTTGGTGCAGCCTAGCTAAGATCGATATCCTTACTTAACAGCTAATGAATGGAAGCTGTGGAAGAGGAAGAAAACAAGCTGGAAAATGATATTGCAATTTTAATGCAAAATCAGTTTTTCGATCGAGCTTGATAAAATCGGTACGTGCAAGAGCAACCACAGCTACCGCCGCGAACGGCAACAACAACAACAACCACTTCAGCGACACAACGCGCAACCGCAACGGCGCTTAGGAAGTGCAACGGCAACAACAACGACATCAGCGACAACCGCAATGACCACGATCAGTGGTAGTGCCCGGCAGCAACACACATACATACCCACACACCCGGCATCGACACCCGCATACACAAACACATACGCACAACACTCCAAACACCCGGCATCGACAACAAGGCATACACAAAGGCATACGCACAACACTCCACACACCCGGCATCGACACACAGGCACACACACCCAGGATTACGCACCCACCCAGGCTTACACACACACAGGCACACACCCAGGATTTACACATTGTGGTGGCGGTGCATAGAATACCACCTCAGCCGGCCACGGCTTGTCGTAGGAGGCGACTTAAGTGTTATCAAGACGTAGCCCAGTACGGTCTTGATTAGGACACTGGACGCAAAGGGAAGGATTTGACGACAAGGGCTGACAGCGTGCGGTATTCTGGCATGTTAGTAAGCGGAGTGAAATCTTGCCGAAACCACTGCCAGGCTAATGCCGCAACTGCCTCCGTCCCGTTAAAACCTTGGCAGGTCTCCAAGTACGATCGTTAGACCGTCCCCATTCAGTTGGGACACAAGCTCAGATGTAACATTCCTGACTAGCGCGGATCCGGCTCTGAACAGACGACCCCATAAAGGCGTCTGTCAACCCTCGCATGGCCTCCCTGCATGCATAGACAACCATGAATCACTAAACGCGATTGTGCTACGACCAACGATAACGGCTTGGAGTTGGGACTCAATTGATTATGAACCCCACTAACAAACATGATGATGGTATGGCGGAGGAGAACAACGGGACAGAGAGCCAAACGTTTAGGAGGAGCAGTAAGCTGCTAAGGTCACCGGTGCTCAGGAACGGAATTAGACCAACGGCCGAAGGAGGGCTAGGAGCAGAAGCGGCTGCACATGCGAAGGGTACGGAGAAACCCATGAAGCAGTCGAGTAGCGGCCCACTGCTGGACCTCGGAAAAGATATAAGCAAGCTCGTGAAGATGATGGAGGAGAGAAAGCGGCGATCGATCCACCAGCCTATGAGAGATGCGATAGAGAACATCAGGGCGCTCTTCGAGCTGGTGGCCATCAAGATGCATGACGACGGAGCTAAGGCGGTGATAAGAACGAACCAGTCCTCGTAAACACCACCACTCTTCATGATGACGGTGGAAGCAAAGCGGAGACAAGGGCCGGGAGCTGGCACACCAGGCAGTAAGAAGAGAAGGGAAGGGAATGATGCAGGAATCGAGGAGACCCTATCTGCCAAAGTGGTAACCAACCCCGAGGAGGCCACACCAGCACATGGTATGCCTGTGAGGAAAGAGGCTGCATGGAAGAAGGTGACGTCAAAGCGCAAGCCGCCCAAAAATAAGAAGGGACTGACGGAGAAGATAAGGCCGGATGCAATAGTCATCAAGACGAAGGGAGAAGCCAGCTATGTGGACATTCTACGGAAAATTAAGGCAAATGAAAAGCTGCAGGGCTTAGGAGACGCAGTGTCAAGAATAAGGAGGACTCAAAAGGGGGAGTTGCTCCTGCAGCTCGCCAAAGCAGGAGGCGCAGCTGACAACTATAAGAGCCTGGTAGAAGAGACACTGGGAGAACAGGTGGAGGTCCACACCCTTTCGCATCGGGTGGAAATCGAGTGCCGCGACTTGGACGAGAGCACCACCAAGGAAGAGATATGCATGGCTTTGAAGAACGAGCTGATGATTGAGGTGGAGGTAAGGGATATCTACCTGAGGAGTGTTTATGGGGAGACCCAAGCCGCAACGATCAGGATGCCAGCCGAGAGCGGACGCAAGGCGCTAGAAAAGGGATTGCTGAAAGTCAGCTGGGTGAGGTGCAGGCTGAAAGAGCGCGTCGCGGTGGTCAAGTGCTTCAGATGCCTAGAATTTGGACATATGGCCCGGAACTGTAGCCAGCGAGATTGATAGATCAAAGATGTGCAGGAGGTGTGGTCAGGAGGGCCACATAGCCAAGGATTGTCGGAGCGACCCTCAGTGCATGTTCTGCAAAGATATGAACAATGATGGAGGCACGTGGCGGGAAGTGGGCGTTGTCCACTATTCAGGAAGGCTCTTCAACAGCCAAAATGAATTGTGTTCAACTAAATCTTAACCACTGCGAGGCGGCTCAGGCACTACTGAGACAAACGGCAAGGTATTTGCATACGGATGTCGCATTGATTTGCGAGCCATATAGGAGGATCCCAGGGAACGGATGGGCAGTCAGCAAATGCGGTAAGGCAGCTATATGGACAGTAGAGTCACCACCACAGGACGTGAATGGGAGGAGTGAGGGATTTGTGCGGGCAAAGCTCAAAGGCATCACCTTTACAGTTGCTACGCACCACCGAGCTGGGATCTTGGTCGCTTCCAGAGCATGGTAGCAAGCCTGGTGGAGGACGCACGCGGAAGGACCCCCCTGGTCTTAGCGGGCGACTTCAACGCATGGGCGCATGAGTGGGGAAGTAGGCTGACGAATGCCAGAGGAGCCTTCTTGGTGGAGTCCCCTGCACTGCTGGACGTAGTCTTGGCTAACGATGGGTGCACGGAGACATATCACAGGGCTGGAGGTGGATCAATTATTGATTTAACGTACCTCAGCAGTTCTCTCTAGAGAAAAACGAAGTGGAGGGTGGGTAGTGAATTCACGCATAGTGATCACCATGCGATTCACTACAGGATTGGAGGCGTGAAGAGGCACCCACCAAAACTGACAGGCCCGAAATGGAAGGACAGCAACCTGGATGAAGAAACGTTAGCGGAGTTCGTACGGAACGCTAATTGCTCACCCGCAACGGGGGAGAGCAAGGCGGACAAGCTCTCCAAGCTCATAGACGAAGCATGTGACTGCTCCAAGTCAAGAAGAAAACCAAGCAGAAAAGGAGCTACTGGTGGACTGAGGAGATAAGAATACTGAGGAAAGAGTGTCTGCAAACGAGAAGGCAATCCCAACGGGCCAGAGGACACCCGGACCAACGATCCAAGGAGGAAGCGTTTAAAGTGGCGAAACGTGCACTTAAACAGAGCATCAAAGCCAGTAAGAGGGAGTGCTTCCGGAAAATTTGCGACGAGGCGGAGGTCGACCCGTGGGGTACGGCCTACAAAGTGGTGACTAGGAGGTTGAGAGGTCAGACCACGCTGCGCGTGACATGCCCAAGACTGCTGGGCACTATCGTGGAGGCATTATTCCCTCACGATCCGGTGAGACGTGTGCAAGAGCAGGGGCATCACGTTGGTCTGCCTGAACCTGTACGACCGGAGGAAGTGATCTTGGCAGCGGGCCAGTTTGGCGACAGGAAGGCACCGGGCCCCGACGGCGTCCCCAAGTGTACTGAAGAGGATCTCGCTGGTAAGACCGGACATCATGGCAGAGGTTTACAACGAGTGCTTGCTGGAGGGAGTGTTTCCAAAGCAATGGAAACGGCAGCGCCTTGTACTGCTGCCCAAGGGGACGAAGCCCGTGGAAGAACCCTCAGGATACCGCCCAATATGCCTGCTGAGCACGGTGGGTAAAGTATTCGAGAGGATAATCTACGGTCGCTTGCTGAAAGTAGCCGAGGAGAATGGAGCACTTTCGGAGCACCAGTTTGGCTTCCGAAAAGCCAGGTCAACGGTGGACGCAATAGAGATGGTGGTGGATATAGC